>JAVYIG010008834.1:0-84854 GCA_035222895.1 Strongylocentrotus droebachiensis | reverse complement strand
AAAACTCTCTGCATATCTCTTTTCTTCCCCTCTCCCTCCTTCCCTTCCAAACTGCCCCCTCTCTCTCCCTCCTTCCCTTCCTCCTCATCCATCTGTCTCTTCCCTCCCCTACCCGGCGTCCCATCTCAAGCACCCCTCTCTCTCCTACCAATGATATACAAATACGACAAATCAACCGATGTGCTCCAAGTTCAGGATGCCTCGTCCGAGATCATGCCCTCTCAATGATGTCTTTCACCGTCCCTGTCTCTCAGTGTCTCCAAAGAATCATGTTATCCCCAAGTCTGCGCAACCCATCTCTACACCCAATCACGTCCCAAGTCTGCACAACCCATCTCTACACCCAATCATGGAATACAAAGCGAGACAACAACTTACTTATTGAGAGCGCCACTTTATTTTCACCTCCATGACGTCCAATGACATGACTCAAACATCAATTTAGCACATTATAGCTAATTACAGTGACATTTTTATTTCAAATGTAGCTAGCTGTACATTTATGTAAAATCATCGTTGTTAATTACTTATTGTTGTAAAAATATCCTCTTTTACATAAAGTGTTTATTGACATTTGAAAAGAAATGGATTATAAGGTTGATTAAAGTTATTCACACTATTGTGAGTAAATATCTTATTTCAGATAGAAATCATGTTGCATTTTATTCATATGAGAACTAGAAAAGTTGCATTGCTATAAAAATACATCCATATTAGAATGAATTGTGCAGTAAATGCATGAGGTTAGTCTTTGGCAAGAGGTGCACGAGTTGAAATACTGCTGCATGGTCCATACTCGATTCGTAATGAGTGATTTAAATACAATATACATCTATACCGTGTATGAAGTTTAAATGATAAACAAATATTCAAATAAATGTGTAGAGAATAAGACATCCCATAAGTGGAAAAGTAATACCGAACACATTATAGTGTAGAATTAGAAGAATAAGGCGAACAGAATTGCAGTAGCTGAATATACTTTCATATCATATTTCCTCCAAAGAATACTTATAATATGCAGATGTGAAGTTTTTGATTTACACATTACATATTGCATCCCTTTGTTATGAGTGAAAGATTAGAGCCCATCACCTTCTTATTACTCTGTTGAGATCCAGAGTTTTTAAGAGACGTAGTTAAGCTTTCAAAAAAAAAGACAGTGTCAACTGGAAACCTTGCTCATAATTTATAAGCAAGCCTTAAAGCAGCATACATGTACTGGTTTTCATCAGAACATTGTGAGAAATAACACAAATAGGTAACTTCAGGAGAGAGTGGCAACCAACAAAATTTCAACAATATACATGCATATAGGAGAATTAATGTTTAACACATATGTGAATTAAGTCATTTATAATATATTTATCTAATATTACATGATGTCAGACAATTTCCTTTTACAAAAGACGATAAAAAATGAAAGAATTATTCATACTATATTATTCATACTATTTCATGAAAAGGAAATATGAAAGAATAAGTTGAAAGAAAGTAATATATTGAAGGACCACAGTTTAGAGAGGATTAAAGTAACACCACATACTTACTCAGATAAAAAAGATCAGTTCAAATCTTAACTACACATCTTCTGTTCAGAGCTAGAACGGCGTTAACTCTCTGTTAAAGTATATGAGTTAATGCCCTTCTGGCTCCAAACATTCAATATATTCTACACAAGCAAAGAGACAGTGGTACAACTTGATAGAAAAGCATGAATGCCATCACTTAATCTAATAATATACAATCTATGGCAAAATATACACATTTGAAAATTTACATCTTCGATTCAACGCGAAATAATACATTCATATTGCTAGTACTTTTATTACTGTTTTCTAATGCCAACTCAAACTTGTCCTCACATATAAGGTGTTCTACAAATACGAGCACAGCAAAACACATCACACCGATTATGCAATATTACGGTACCGTTACAAGCACACACACATTTTACATCTATAAATATGCACTGTAAAATTGATTGGGTAAAAGACTGCCCATTATGAGGATAACTACGTGTCTAAGTCTAACCAACCTCAGGTCAATTTCATGCCCAACTTAGGTAATGCTTTGCTCAGTCCTCATCACCTTTTAATACAAAAAATGCAAGAACTCCATTGATTTGGCAAACAATTGCCTAAAAGTTGGTAGGACACCTTCAAGTTGGCACTTTTTTATCAAACAAATTTTGACAGTATGGGCAGTGCAATGACCTGCCGTCTCACTCATGTTTTAAAATGATAAACTACAAGGGAATGTCCAGAAGTAAGTAGAATGCGCATTCATTTCACTCTAAATCGCTATGATTGATCTTCTCACAGCCAGAAGATTTTTCACTCTTTTTATTCAACATATTATTAATGCCCTTGTGGCTCTCAATGGGCGAATACCAGTTTGAAAATCTTGTTTAAAAATCCACATTATCAGATCAGGCGCGGATCTACGGGGGGGGGGGGTTTAGGGGGTTTAAACCCCCCCCCCCCTTGGGCGCCCCCCCCCCCCCCCCAAAAAAAAAAAAAAAAAAGGAAAAAAAAAAAGAAAAAAAAGAAAGAAAAAAGAACGCACGCTGAAGAGAAACCCTTTCAAGTGCAAATATTGTGAGAAGATATTCAACTCATCTGGTAACTTAACCAAATACATGATAACTCTGGATATAACTGTGTATTAAACTGTTACTTGATTTAAAAAGACGTTATCATGCACTGCTTTTTATGGTCTCCATTGTGTTAATAGATGCCAGGAAAACATCACTTACGGGGTTCAAATAAACACCCCAAAAAAAAATCGGCTCGCCGCTTCGCGGCTCGTGGACGATGCTCTGCATCGTCATTATTTTGGTCAAACCCCCCCTTAGCAAAAAGCTAGATCCGCCCCTGCAGATGACAGACAACAACCCCCAAACACACAAACAAAGAAACAGAGAAGATTAAATATTTAGAGCACCTTGTCACTGCTTCAGTTGTGAATACCATAACAAGTCGTTAGCAGAATAAATAGGATTATCCTCATTTCAATCATTCCTTTTAGCAATCATCCTCATCTGAAGATTACTTTACAACCTCTTCACAAAAACTGTGCCGAGACATAATACTGAGAAACACGGAAACGCACTAAACTTACTAACATTCTACATAACATCACTAGACAATATTGCCATTTGAACACTACACCTATAACAAATCGACATACATCAAGAGTTTAAGACTTGTACACACTTGTCATCATATTGATTGGCAATACACCCTCATGAAATATATCTATCAACAATCCATATTTTTGGCAGATTTCAATTTTTCAGCAGTTTTGAAATTTGTATCACTTTTATCATGAGTTTAAAAGAGACCCATTAACAATAAATGGATTTAAAATTCACTGAGAAATAAACAGGCAATACGTTTTTCTTTTTACAATTTTTCAGTTTTATAAACACTGCAGTTTTTCTAATCGCTCGTTACCATTTGCATTACCACGGTAATTAGTCAATGGAGGAGCAGATTTAGTGCATTTTGTTAAATGGAGAATGATTTACACAATGAATCCAGCAAAAGACATCCATCTATTGCAGATTTCTTTCCAGCTAAAGCAATGGAAATGTGAATCCACAAAAATAGCATCACATCGTGGGCAGCTCATTTACTAACTCATCTTGCATTCATTTAAAACATTATCCTTTTCAATGGAAAATTTAGAGTTAATTTAAAGTTTGATGTCCACTTGATCCAAAGCACACACATTGTGACACTGTACATGACAAATAGCTGACTACCAACAGTTTGACTGACATATACAAACAAGGATACTAACAACGTAGCACATACAAGTTTAAAAGTCATAGATAATACTGACAAGAAAAAACAACCTTTGTTTATGAACTCTCCAGGAGTCACCAAGCTGAATCAATTCAGCCATAGCTTTTTACAAAATTGTATAAATTACAGCATAAAGAAGAGTTTATTTAATAATTAACAGAACTATAGAAAACCTGATTTCTAAACACATAAAGAATATACAAATCACAGAAATAGAAGATAAAGAATTTTGTAAGAAAATGTACATACCAATATGAATAAAATGTTTTATGCTTTGGTTCAGTTTTTCTCAGTTATCCAATTTACAATTTGAAGAAGAAAAGAATTTCAGGTGACAGCCTCTTTCTCCCTCTCCTAATTCCCTTTGTACACATATAGGCTTGCAGCTTCAAAATGTATACCAAATAACCGATGCCCCCACTTTTCAAGTATTCATATTTTTTTAGCATCTTCAATTTACAGAGACTATTGATGAAACTGATAAAATACACAAAAACTTTTCCCATCTTGCAATATAACTGTGTCCTATTTCCATATATGCAAACATTGCAGGAAAAGTCCAGGAATCAGAATACTTCTTGTAACATGACATCCACAGCAAAGGGATTAGGAGATAATAAAGAATGGGGCAAGAATATTAAAAGAGAAAAATAGACAAACAGAAATGAAAATTACATATACAAAAAAAATAAGAAAGATAGAAAATACTGTTGTCACGTTTCGAAAAAGTTTAGATATTCAGCAAATTTGAAAGATTATCCTGTAAACAGTAACTGTTATCTAATCTTTAGCATACACAATTAAATATTGTGTTAATCAATACATTTGGTGTAATTGAGTTACATGTTTCATCATTTTAATGGTAGTATAGTAATAGTTCTCTTCCAGAGTAAAACATTGAAATACAAAGAGGTATATAAGCCCCCAATTTTATGTTACATCCTTAACAACATATATACGGGGAAAGAGTATATCAATAAGAAGTTGAAAATATACAGAAAATATGGCACATGAAGAAAAAGGCAAGTAATTAATTAAATAAGAAATCTCCTACAAATATTTAAATACCTTTGGTAAAGAGTAGTGCTGTAACATCACGGATATCTCCAATTCCGTTTAACCGCCAGTCAAAACCGGACGGTTTTCGGTTAAACGATTTAAAAAAAAAAAAAAAAAAAAAAAAATCTTTTTTTTTTTTTTTTTTTTACCGACTCTGTCGGCAACTTTCATTTAACTGCGAGGTGCATTTAAAGGGGCCGATTTGTGCTTGTGAACTTGTCACAAATATTAGTAACAATGTTGTTTTTAGAAGAATGTGTAAGATCATTAATGTAAATTAAAAACAGTAGAGGACCTAGGACAGAACCTTGTGTAAAAGTTGGATGAATTATTATTATAAACTACATATTGAGATGATGAGATCTATTACAAAGATTACTTTCAAACCAAGATGACAGACAAATTGGAGTGTTGTTCTAGTTTTGGAGTGGTGAGTCAACACACAGATTACTGAGCTGGGAGACATTGCCAGGCATAGTGCCAGGTGGAGGGGCATAAATCGAAACTTCAAAAAAAAAAAAAAAAAAAAAAAATATATTATAAAAAAAAAAAAAAAAAAATATTAAAAAAAAAAAAAAAAAAAAAAAAAAATCGGGAAAACGAAACCGTCCAATTGAAAACGGAATCCGCCATGGGCGGTCGGATACCGGACGGTTAAACGTTTGACTACAGCACTAGTAAAGAGAGTAATTCATGAATTTTTCAGGCAGAGATAATAAAGAAATGAAATCGTATCTCTTATTTTTTATACAATAATATATAGTCAACATATATACAAACATATGTTTAAGTACCCATTTTCAAAAGTTTGGTATATCTTTTACAGGTATGACTATGTAGGAGTATTCAGGATACAAATATAGCATTTTTTGCTCCTGAAGATGTGATTAATTTTGGATTTCATTGAAAGTAATACAACAGGTTTTGTGCTTTATTAACAGTCTTGACATAATACTTCAATATTGATGTTAATACTTTTACAAAGAATCAATTTAATGGTTCTACACTGACCTTATCTAAGACAAAGTAGAGTCAAACTTGAAGGAGACTTATTAGCCTCTTGGAATCTTTTACTCTTCTTTTTTTTTTTAATCAGTCATGTTGCATTTAAAAACTATAGTTTGCATGAGTACCTGCAATTTGTGCATTGCAGAGACTTTAATAATTACAGTAATTCAGGTATATTACATAGGCAGGTCCAGTGGGTGCCATATAATTTGGTACAAGCCTTTTCTCAGAATTGTGCATATTAACCGTAGTGCACACTAGTGCACACTGCCAGGTAATGAATTCTTGGGGGAACTTTTGAATTCCATTCAAAGGCAACCACCCCCCCCCCCTCCCCCCCCCCCCCCCTAACATAACAATTGGACAATGCCATTAAAAGAAACCAAACCCCAAGTAATAACTTTACTTATTCTGAGAGATTTATTATATTATTGCCCATAAATCTACAAGATTCCCCACCAAAGTGTATGAGAGAGGTATTAAAGCAAAAATAAAGTACAGTTTCTCAGCACGACATGGGCATCGCCATTTTCTTGATAATGTGACGTACTATGCGAAGTCGTTTATCAAGTAAATGTATTCAAATTTATGGATGCTTCTTTCCCAGACGTGTGTGGTGATGAAACATTTCATTCACCTGCTATTATCCTTTGTACTTTAATTGCCAGAATGCAAATTGCATAAATAAGTTAGTGCTCTTCTGAGGTGAAGGTTTCACATAAATGAAATAGATTTGTCAACTGCTATAGTGTAGTATTTATAAATAAATGTTGTTACAATTGTGCCCCTGTTATTTATTTTTCACCTAATATAATTTTTATCATCTCAGTTATTATTTTTTTTCATTGATGTTATGCGAAAGTAAAGGGATCGTTATTGATTTAAAAATTCTTTCCAACTAAAACTTGGTGCATGATACATGTACAACTTCAACAGGTACGTCACATTTTCAAGAAAATGGCTGCACCCATGTCATGCAGAAAGGCATCACATCATGCCAGGAATATCTTCATTTATATATATCTTGTACATTTTCGTAAGGAATATTGTACATCAAAGGGCAGGAATACATCTCATTTTTCAGAATACCTACACATATTCTGTGGGTTAAGGTTTCCTTTAACCATTCATCAAATAACTAGCATGACCTCATTATTCCGAGTTACAAGAAAGGGAAAATGACAAATTATGTTGATATAAACAGTTTTCTAAATACGATAACATCTCATGTGCATCTTTTTATCAGAACTAGCAAGGCGGGAGTAATCCGAAATGTAAGGAAAGTATCATTCATGTATTTGTACAAATAATATTGTATTTTGTGTTCCATATCACGAGAGAACCAAAGGAAATGCAATTTAAAATGGGCATTTCCTCCAAATTTTACAATTAACATTATCAGCAAGCACCTTAAGAAGCATAGCACGCACCAAGAAACATTTGCAATGTGAATATGCAACTATTACATCAAAATCCAGGACCCCTAATCTATCTCTGATAACACAATGAATACATCAGGCAAGTATAACTTATAAAATGAGTTTAAATGCATGTGAGTTGTAGGTACTTATAATGAGGTGGGGTTAAAATAAAATGCACATAAATATCTATGAAATAATGATGAGAATACAATTCAGCAAAGGAAAAGGATTTATATTGTCTGTGTAGACTGGGCCAGAAAGGCGTCAACTCATCTCACTTCACACAGAGTTAGCACTCGTCTGGCTCTCAGCAGTCAACATTATTTAGGATTTTCACAACATACATGGTTACGCTTGGTTAGGCTTACATCAGCTCGCTAATGAAATCACACACTTGAATGAGGAAAACCATAATACTTCATTTCAGCCTCCATCACAGTCCAACTTACTGCTTTTTGTGCTGGATGACATTTACCCATCTCGCTTTAGTCCCACCAACTGCTGGCTATGTTGGCAACCCCTTACAGGCCCCTATCTGGTACTTCATCATGACATCGGATACAAACTCAAGACGAGTCACACGATTGGTCAATCTGCTGATAGGATCGCTGAGGAAACGGGAGTTCTGCGTTGACATCAGATGAGGGATGTGGATCACCCATGCGTCTGGGAGGACTACAAAATCATATCTAGAAGGAAAAAATGGTAATATCAGTGAAAAAGGGACTTTAGATATTTCATAGGGTGCCCGCAAGAAGGCTGTTACTGTCACTGAAAATACACAGCTGTTACGGCCCTCTTGAGGGGAACGGACGATTTGCATCAACTTGACATACGAGTCAACTTGAATAGGGTGTAAAACATCATGCAGAGGAAAGGACAGAAAATGGTGATGAACGACGATAAAGTTGGAAACAGTCTTTTTTTACATGATACTGGAAATGTTTGTTAAGTGATACTCTTGCGAACTGTCAATAACATTCCTTTTGGTATCAAGAAGCTTTTGAGAATCAAAACAATTTCAGTTTATGATTGGACATATATTTGAAAGTGAGTGCTCATGAAAGTTTTGCAAATCTACACCAGGCATAAAGCCACAAAAGATTCTTTTCAGATTGTGCAGTATCAAAAACTACTGCTCAATGATTACTGTAACTGACATCGTGTACTTGGCTTTATCTAGTAAAAAACAAAAATGTTAATATTAGAGGGGAGGGGGGCGGGGGAGGGGGACTATTATCTTTTAGCTAATGGATGTAAGATGGTCTTACCCTGCTGCATGAAGCTCCAAGATGTGAGTGATCTTATTCATACCATACCCTGTAAACCTCTCATCATACATAGGCATACCAGATTTCCTGTCAAACAAATTGTTAAAGTGTGAGACATTTCAAGGCAATTACGTCCCCCATGAGTGCCCAGCAGAGGCAGATACTGGTGCTACATTTATACAAGATGCTATCATAGCTCCATCATCATCAAATATCACTTTGGTACTAACATGTCTATTCAACATTGACACATACTACAATAGTATGAATGAAACCGATGATAAAGACATTTTTAGATAGTCAGATTGATCTCTCCACCAGAATAAAGAATTGTTTCTTTTTATTCATGTAATGTTACAGGTCTATTCCTTGTGAAATCATATCATTTTAGAAGTTCAGATCACTGAATGACATATTGTGAGTCTTGTACATAACTACCGGGTATAATATATGAAGTCATCTTAATCGAATGTGATCACAGATAAAAGATCATGATCATCTTGAATGAACGTCTTACTAGAATTTCAAAGAATTATTAAACAAGAAGTAAGTGTACTTACTGTAAGATGAGATATGGTTCATATTTATCTTCATAGTAAGATATCTTGTAAGGCTCGTTTGCCATGTACCACTGCACATAGTTGGTTGGTCGATGTGATAGGGGAGACTCATAGAAACCTGAGCGCAAGGTGGTTAAGGAATCGAACATATATTCAAATGTTTGTTTGTCTGGAGCCAAACTTAATGCCCATCTGGCTTAAGTTCAAATAGACAATATATTTTCGTCTATATGAGTTAAAGTCTTACTTTTATTACTTTTTCTTTATTCATGACATCCAATGTTCACTTTAGACCATTTTCTTATTCCTACTCCAATACCATGTCCTTCCCTTCTTCCCCTCCTCCTCCTCTTTTCTTCCCCTCCTCCTCCTTTCTTCTTCTCTTTCTTCCCCCCTCCTCCTCTTTTATTCTCCCCCTTCTTCCCCTCCTCCGTTTTCTGTTAAAGTCATTTCAATATGTATTTTTTTTAAATGCAAATATTTATTAATTTATTGATCCTTTACAGCGACCAATTATACTACATTGCAAAAAAAAAAGGGCAGGTGCTTCTGAATGTAATGATCCTTCAAATTTTATCCTACAATGATAACTATTTGCATGACAAAAAATCTACAGGAAAGGATACGGAATATAGAAACTGCTGGTAAGTCTTGCTTCATGAGGCTGATGAGTTCATCTTTGGTACTTGGTAAACCAGCTTGGTCCTACAAACAAAAACATCACAAAAATATAAATTAATGTAATGAAGTAATACCTCCATGTATGCCAAATAACCAAAATTGACAATTGCAAATTCATTTTCAAAAGTTAATGATTTTTGTTATATCTCTGTTAATATGTATAGAGACGAGGGGGTATTTCTTGATTGGCCTACAGGTTTGCGGTGCAGACTTGTACACCCATTAATGGTATTTCCACCAAGTCTGGTGTCAGTGAATTATGACTTTCTGCACATGAAAACTGATGACCCTCTGCCATCAATGTTCCTCAGGCTCTCAGCAGATGATATCATCCATGAAAATGAGCATTTGCTCTGAATTTCACATATTCTCACCTGTTTTTCTTCTATGTAATCAAATGCAGGAACAACAAAAGCTGTCTTTCGATCTCTTTGCTCTGAGACTTGCCACACTGCCATGACATCTAGGAAGTGTTTATGCAGGGTCGGAGAGGGCAAGAAATCAGCATCCAATAACAGGATAAATTTGGTCTTGGATTGGCTATAAAGAAGAAAATAAGTAGAAATAAATAAAGCATTAATGATATGTAATAATAATAATAACCATTATAGTGTAAATTTCTAGAGTGCACACATTGTCCAGGGACGTGTAAAGCCAGATATTTTATTACAAGTTGTATTTGCTTTTGGACTGGCTGTTACAGAAGAAGAAGGAGAAGAAGAAGAAGAACAAGAAGAAGAAGAACAAATAGTAGAAAAAAGATAAAGCATAGGATTAGGATAGGATGATTAATGCCAGAAATTAAAAACAATGTAAAATGTATTTAGACTGACTATAAAGAGAACAAAGTAATATAAAGAGTTGGTAGAAACATAGAGAAAATAAACAAAATTTTCATGAGATGGACTTGACGGAGTAATATAAAATAAACCAATCAGAAAACCTCTGAATATTACTTATTTGACTGAAAAGATCAGACCGAACACTGCATGAACACTACAGTACAGATATATTTGTCACTGATTAAATTATCTATTATTCTTGTACTCACAAAATCCAAGACTAAATAAATGTTTCTTTCAATCTTGATAGATCTCTTCTTTCATAATGGCATATCTTGACACATGAGCAATTATAACATAGAGAAAAAGCAAATCAAAACCTACCTTATTGCAACATTCCTCATGTAATTGATGGGGTATATATCCTCCATCTGAAGGAAATAAAGATATTTATCTATAATTACATTGAACACTGTATATAAAGACCACTCAAGGGAGGCAAAAGCAGAGTGGTCTTTACAGACAGGTGGTCTTTCGAAGCAGATGGTCATTAAAGTAGGTTTGACTGTAATATTTACAAAGTATAAAACAGGTGATAAAACTGAAAATTCCATATCTAAAAACTAGATGATAAGCATTAACAATAACATGGAATTACTCAGCCCTTGCATTGTTTAACATCATTTTTCCCATTGCATTTTGCTTCATGACCACTTGTTATGAACTACTAAGGATATATTTCATTCAACACAAGTACACTTTTTCAAAATAGAAAAATAGCAGAGGTGAGGGGGAAAAAACCCCAAGACTTTTCCAATTCTCTTCAAAGATGTTCATTTCATTCATCAAAGTCTTTACTAAAATAAATAAATTGAATCAACATTTAACCAATAGGCATTTGATTTCAAATTCCTACATTCATTGATTAACTGCATGAATATTAATCTACTTACCGTATTTGAATACACCAGTGTTAGGTCTATGTCTGCTCTTGTCTGTAAGATTCTCATCTTCTTAAAAACATAAATTCTGCAAAGTAATCAATGAAATAGTTAGACATCTAAAACATATCCCTGTGACATGCCGTGTGTATCAAAACACACACTACTATAAACATTTTACCAACGTGTACATAACTAAATAGTTACAGAGTTACATCTCAAATTAAACACATAAATTCAACTTACACAAATGAACTTCAAATAGTAAAGTATTGATGATGATGATGACAACGATAATGATGATAGTAATAAAGAGGAAAATAATGATGATAATGAATGATGATGAATTAGATATAATGATAATAATAACAGCATTTACAAATCGTGTAACTATTTTTGTATATGCTTGCTTTCAGTTATAACACATTGTATATGCATGGAATAAGCCAACATCTCTTAAAGCCTGTCTGTACTAGTATGGCCAGGGGGAATTAGACCTCCCTGAAAGGTCACTGACAGGTGGGTATCTCATCAAATTAGCTCTCAATAAATATAAGAAAAAGAGGATCATGGGGGACCAACAGACACTGATTAGGCATTGTTTGCTATATAGAGGGCGGCAGGGCGCAAGTAGCTATAAGTAGTGCAGTGGGGCTTTAAAGAACACAATGAAGCAATAAACATGCCAGATACCACTTCCTGAAGTTTCTGCCGGTCATCCAGTAAAAGACCCCCATGGGACTTACTTTTTCCACTCGATGTCTTCATCTCGTTCATCGGCTTTGATGGGGAGGTAGAGAGAGATGGAGCAAGGGGCATCCCAGCTGTTGAGCATCCTCAAGACGCCATCGATGCGATCCAGGGAGGCGTGGGTGATGAGGGTTACATCATCAAAGGGCTGCATGAGAAACACATCTGGTTATCCATATGAGCTCATGCACACTTTAACATTGGCGATATGCTAGGAATATTAAACTTGTGTTTTTTTAATAAAGTTAGCCACTGGATAAGCTAAGAACATGAAGATATTTTTATCTCTTGTCCATTTTGAACAGAATTTCAAATAAAATGTCCAGTGAACTGAGTTAAATTGATGTTAAACTCAGAGAAGCTATTTTAACATTCCCCTACAGTAAAAGGCATTCTTTCAACTTGTTACAGATACACAGACATTAGTTTTCATATGTAACATGTGGTACCACTATCATGGCAATTGTTTTCTACAGGCTGCTTGTTGCTTGTACTATGTAGAAGTCATCAGAAAACATGGACATATGATTTGACACCCCCACCTGACAACAGGAGAAAAATTTGCAATTCTCTTGTTTTACCCTTGAAATCTCAACAACTGCAGGGACCTAGTGGAGGCTTGTTGAGAACAAAAAAAGCCCTTTTTGTCACTGAACCATTCAGATGTTTTCTCAGTTTGTTCCATGCATGCCTCCGCATTAAGAACTAAATGTACCTTCGACAGTGTGCGGGTCGAAAATGATGCCTCCGCCATAGAGCGATTTTACAAATCAAAACAGAAGCAACTAGATGAAGTGATGCCTCCGTCATAGAGCAATTTTACAAACCAAAATGGAAGAAATTTTTCAAATTCAAGTTTGGTTGTAATCCATTTAAAGGTTCTCAGAATATCGTGATTACAAGCTATTTCTCAAATACATCGAGCGGTTCTTGAGATAACGCGATCACAAGCTATTTTTGCATACATAATGAGCCCTGTGACCTTTGACCTTGTGACACCAAAATCTAATCAGTTCATTGGCTCTGCAAGTTACATACCTGACTAAAGTTTGGTAGGACTCCATCAGTCGGTTCTTGAGAAAACGCAATCACAATCTATTTTTGCATACATAACGACCCCCTGTGACCTTTGACCTCATGACCCCAAAATCTAATCAAATTATTAGCTCTGCATGTTACATACATGACCAAAGTTTGGTAGGAATCCATCAGTTAATTCTTGAGATAACGCGATCACGAGAACAGGACGTACGTACGTACGTATGGACGGACGGACAACCCGATAGCATAATGCCTCTGGCTACTTCGTAACGGAGGCATTATAAAATCGAATTGATATTGTGAAGACTTACAATCTGCATGTTGTCGGCTGATAAGACATGCTCAGTACGGTAGGAGGGTTTCTTTGGAATGGATGCAGGCTTTCTCTGAGTGCAGGGCACAACCATTTCATCTCGGGTGAGAGGGGTGTGTGATGGAGGAATGTCTGAGGGACCAAAAACAAGGTGGAAATCATTTACAGGTATGTGGTGATTTTTCAGTGGAAATTCGTGGTTATCAAGTGCATTAGTTATTAATACATAACATCAGTTTGGAGCCAGAAGGGCTTTAGATCATATAATTGAACAAACTTAACACCCTTCTAGCTCCAAACAGACAAAATGTAATAGAGATTCTATTTACACTATGAACACCACGGACAAAGAAAGCGGACAAAATATACAGTTCCTCAGGTAGACAAAGGAACATCCCTTCACTGCTATTATGTAAAAAGGTGAATATGCATGTGACACCTGTTCTAAACATTTTTACATAATAGCAGTGAAGGGATGTTCCTTTGTCTACCTGAGGAACTGTATATTTTGTCCGCTTTCTTTGTCAGTCATGTTCATAGTGTTACGTATAACACAACAGTACATATAAACTTTACAATTTTTCATTTCTGGATCAAATGAGAATTAGATTAGTTTCTGCACAAGCTACAAAATTTGTTATATATTTATCAATGACATATCATTGAATGTTGATGTAGTGTTAAAGCAACCTATATTAACTCCTTGGTTAGAGCAACAAATTCTTTAGACAAAGTACACAAGGGTTGGTTACATTGTTGTTTAGTCTGTGCCAATGTATGTTATACTTACCACTAAATGCATGGAGGTGTATGTCACTAAACTTAATATGACCTTTGTAACCATAACAACAGAGCATGATTGTGATGCTCTCTACTTGTTTCTCTATTGACAGCGTCTGTTGAGAAAATGGGCAAGAGAAGTCATGTCAAGCAGTATGCCATCAGTATTTCTATATCAATTATACCAAATTAACTATGTAAAAATGGATGTCATACCTGAATTGTTTTATCAAAAAGTCTCGGTCAGAAGAGTCTGATAAACTTCCCTTGCACGTTACAGTTTCATAACATGCATTTCAGCAGTGTGATTTGACCTCATTAATTGGTTTCTGTATCGTACACCAGAAATTGATTTTCAGATTATTTTAATAGCAGAAATGGATATACAAAGCGACAAAAAAGTAGTTATTTTTTGGGAGATGCACAATTTTTAACGATGCACTTTAATATTTTGTCTGCTCATAAAATTGTCTAGTATCTCATTTCCTACAAGCAACTGTATTTTTAGTACTCCAATTTTTATTGCAGTGTTATCTAAAACTCTTTCCCAAGCGGAATTGCCCAATTATAAAGAAATGTTGAATACTCTAACTTTCTCCTCACCTTGTTTATCTTTGCTGGCAAGAATGAATGTGTTCCACCTGGAAATTCTAATCTGAAAATTGAATTAACATAAAATAAACAATACTAATGGGTATAATTGATATGAACAGAATAAACATTTTCATTATTTCATATTTGTAGGAGAAACTTACATGATAGATGAGTTGACGATGTACATCTTGACAGAAATCACCACATATTAAACTTCTTTATATCCTTACAATATTCTATGATAAAATCAACAAGTGAGTGTCTTTAGACCCCTTGCACTCATACAATAACACACATGATGCACAGGAATAAGTTCATGATACCATCTATCCTCACTCAAGTTGAGGCTGTACACATAAACAGCCTCAACAAGAGCGGACAGATCCTAACATGAACACATGAAAAAATACATCATTTTTTTAATGTAACAAAACACCTAGATCCTTGTTATTTCGTTTATAAAGAATTCATTTCCAGATATGCTCATGTCATTTTCGCTGACAAATAAATTCAAAGTATATTAGGCTCACTTTAACCCGTACACAGAAATAAGTGCACCTATCTCTAGTCATGTTTACACCTAGTGTTACGCAGGTATAGGTGCACACGCAGTATTAGTGCATTAACCTCTACGTGCACTGCTGTGCATAGCATACTTAAAGATTGTTGGATTGTACTGGAAACTACTGTACGCTTCTTCATGAAAAAAAAGTTGAACAGTCTCATTAAATAATCCAACTTGACCGCGTTTGACCAATTATTTGATCAGGATCTAGGAGTGAGTTGTATAAAAAGCTATTGTTGACTGAATTGGGCATCCTTTAATATTCAAAACTAAAACTACACATATATGGCACTCACCTTAATCTCTCTGTACTATCATCAGTATATTTCAACAAAGCTATTGCACTATACGTTGTTGCTCCTCCCTGTCCAAAATAAAAGATATATATTCTTGATATTTCTCTATTGAAATAAATATAATGTGCAAGCTTAATGCAAATTACATAGTCCACTCATAATCATGCACAAGTTTTTTTCAAGTAATATTAAAAGAAGTCAATAAAGCTCACTTCTGTTATTTTCAGTTACCTTTTCTAAAAAGCACATATAAAATATCCCCCTCCCCACACACACACAAAGGGGGCAGGGGGAATAATCATAGTTCCAAACAACATTAACTACCTTTAACATTGGGTTTTGTTAATCAACTGCAGAATAGTGTAATGGAATATCAACTTGGGGCGGGGCAGGGTGGGGGTATCTTTAAAAAGGGAATCGTATCTACATCTAACATTAGCAAGATGCTCATCAAAATATAGAATAAGGGACGCAAAATATTTCTATGTCATACTTGTACAAGAATGAGGGTCCATAGGATGACATTATCCACCTAGATTTCAAAACATACAATGTGCTAATCATATCTTATACCTTTGTTGCAAAATACAGTAAAGAAAAGATTGCTACTCACAGATTCTGGAGATCTCTTTAAATTCGTTGATGCACTTTTAGCGGAAAAGTGAAGTCTTTTTAACCTGACATGAGGATTTACCTGCCATGAAAACAAAATGCAACAGAAGTATTCCAACTGAAAAATGAATCTAATCCTACTTAGCCAAATATTTGTTGGTTCATTTATTCCTTCATTTATTAATTCATATATTCATCTATTCATCCATCAATTTAAAAATCCAGTCATTTGTCGAACCATCAATCTGTCAATTTATCATTCATTTGTTCATTATTCATTCCCTCATTCATTCAATCACTTTATAAACTATAACTGATCCAAACACTAAAAATCAACAAAAAAATCTGATACTAAAACATTTAGGACCTCATGGGTATTAGGCTTCATCATCTATTTCAATTGAAATCTCAAAAATACTTTCAGTCATGAAGCGGCAACATACACAATAAAACAAGATTTGATCACATTATTAGTAATGCAACTATTTCAGTTATTGCACCTGACTAAATTATTTTAATATTAATTTGAATTGTTTGGTGAACCATTAAGGGACATATCGAGTTAATAATACATTTTTGGACTTCTTCAAAGAAGAAATGTTACAAGAAATATTTACTGATCTAAGACTTACAGGCAAGAATTGGTAGATGGACCTCACACTATCTGGACTGCATGCTACTTTCAGAACCTGTAGAAAGATGTCAGTGCATGGAGTAGAAAGAAAAGAAGATTGGAGAGAGAGAGAGAGAGAGAGAGAGAGAGAGGGGGGGGGGGGGGATAACAAAAGAAATACATCAGAAAATGATCAATGGATTATGGAAACAGAGCCTGTTATTGTTCATGAGCCATTAATACCATAACCATAGCAATCATAATTATCATTATCATAAAAAAGAGCTTTATTAACCCCGTTCTTCTTTGGAACTGCATTATAGATATATCATGAAAGTGTAACAAATTGAAGGGTTATGATGTCGATGCTGATAATGCACAGCTTTGCACCGCGACTTCAAAAAGCTATAATGACAAAAATTTGCATATTAGGAAAAAACTAATTATACCATCTTGTTCCTTACGTAAATATCTACTAACATGCACATTTTTGTGTTCATTAGACTTTCGACAACCGAGATCATAGGGTCACGAGGTGCTCAAAATAGCCCAGTACAGTAAGGGTTAAAGAGAAAAGACCCTCCCGAGTCATACATTAAAAACAAAATATAAGTTCTAGCTGTCTCACACTCGACAAGGATAGGTCCACCACTAACCTTAGCACAAAGTCCTTTTCTCCCAGCATCGCAGTCCACTTCGTAATCCCACCTTGCATGAGACATCCACCAACCCTCGATGCTGATCTCGGATGCATCAATGATACGACTTGATAACAAGTTCATTGACCTTTCCTGGAGGTCACCCAGGTCACCGAAGTCGTCCTGATCTACAGCTGCATCGTCCCTCTGGTCGGCCTGTCGGCTCTCAAACGGATCTTTCTGGACTCTGAGATATCAAACACAATACACAAAGATAATGATTTGTAATTATTCAAACCAATGTATCAGATAACCAAGTGATTTTCTCATCGATCTTGTGAATTTGAAATATATATCTTTTCAATATGAGGAATATCAAATATCCAATATGAGGAATAATACTCCATAGACAAGTTTGGGGTTAATAATATTCACATCCACTATTCATATCAACTGGGCATCCGATTTATATTTACTGTACTAATCAATAACAGCATTAATGCCAATGGTTACATTTGAATTGATGATGATCATGGTCACATTCCCCTTTTCTCATTGTTTCTGTCATCATGATCACTATTCACCATCATCATCATCATCATCCAGGTCATCGCGATCACGTACATTCAGTAATTTTTTTTTATCATTATTGCTGTTACGAGACATCATCTAATTACATCATCAACAATTGAATCTTTATCATGCATCATCATTGTCCTCCTCATCATCATCATCATCACATCATTTTCATCACCATCCACATGTAGGCCCATCGACTTTGAATCGGGAACCTGCTAATTTTCACATTTGCAATGGCAACCAAAAGAAGAACAGATCAATTTTAGAAATAACACACAGCAGCTATCTATGTATAGACCTAGATGCACTGCCACTGGCCACCTGTCATTAGATGCACCGCGCACCACCACTAACCGCAGTGCACCCACACGTACCCTGCACTGCACTGCACATACAGCTGGCATTATCATTATCAGCATCATCATCTTGCCATCATCCACTCAGCTCAAACCATTAATCATTCAATCAGCTCAGCTTACCTTCCATTATTCTCTTCATCTAGAATAGAAACAACATTCATGTACATTAGCACTAATGATATTGTTAAAATGATGAACAAGCACCATATCACTCTTTTGACATGAATACGGCGAAAATGAAGATGGAGAAGCCCCGTTTTGTGATCAGTGGACGAAGCCATGTGTGTGTGTGTGTGTAATTGGGTTTTTACAGACGTGTATCAATCAGATATGATTATTTACGTCTGGCGACCGACCTTTAAACGTCACCATCCGAAAGACGTGACTCAGTTTCGAACTTGCGTCCTCGGCTGAATCAGTTTGTAACTTCCACTGTTAGCTGGATTACAGGCGCACGCCACAACGCCTAGCATCATCTGATGCTAGTCTACCTGCAAAACCAACTACATAAATTATCTTGCTATTTGTGTCATGAAAACCCAAACCGTAGATCTATTTGAATATGTTAGACTTTCTTAGAATGATACAGGGAAAATATATTAATTTTTCCATAAGTCTTACTGTGATCGATGACCTTTTATGTCATAAACTGAGAGATTTGATATTGAAAATTGTTTTATTTTCTTTGACACATAATGGCATGCGAAGTCTTGGAAGTAAACTATGTAAATTGGACCTGGAAAGCGACGACTACACGACGCGTCTTAATAGTTGGTGAGTATCGACCTTTAAATCAAAATTGTTGAAATGATATGATGTTGAAGTTTAAAATTTTTCATGACATGTCGTGTGAACCCTCCAGAAATCCTCATATGTTATCGGCTTTGTTCGGCCTACCGGGCCTAGAAGTAGGTCTCGGGATCTTTGTTGTGTTCAGACACCGCGAGCTGAGGGCAGTGCTGGTGGCTTGGAGTGGGGGAGCGCGAGCGCCTGCCTCAAGCCTCAAGGATCCACTCCTATCCCATTGGGCTTGCCTCTGCCTCTGGCCTAGACCGAATTTTCCGTCTCTTTCGTTCGTTAGCCTCTTATTGGGGTAGGGTCGGCCGGCTCTCTCTTTAGAGACGGAAACCGTCTATACACATGTCCTTGCTAACGCCACGACCAGTTCTGGTCGTAGCGTTTTGCCCCCAAAATCCCCCAAAATGTCATTTTACCTCATGCATTGATTATTTTAAATTAGGAAAAGGTTATACTAACATCGGTTCCACTTACCAACTTGACTGTATAATCCGTTTAATGGTCCCTTTTAAGGAAATTACGGGTCTAAATTGACAGCCGTGTTGAAAATCTTGCAAGGTGTGTTAAACTCTCGCTGCCGGAGTCATCTAAATCAATCTCATCCCTTCTAGTCTACGCCGAAGGCAAAATGATTATAAAGGAAAAACTGTGATAACGCCATTACGAACGTGTAGATGGCGCACAGTTTTTCCTTCATAATCATTTTGCCTTTTCCTTTCAGGCAAAACGCTACGACCAGAACTGGTCGTGGCGTTAGCAAAGACATGTGTATAGACGGTTTCCGTCTCTAAAGAGAGAGCCGGCCGACCCTACCCCAATAAGAGGCTAACGAACGAAAGAGACGGAAAATTCGGTCTACCTCTGGCCTAGCTCTTGATCTTGCGTGCCAATGCGGAGCTGAGCTGCAGCAAGTGATTGTGGCTTCTAGTTCTACTAGTTGAGTGATGGAACGACTGCCTATTTATATTTGCGTTCACTGTTTTATCTCATTAAAACGAAATTTATGTTCAAATCTAACAATGTAAATCTAGAAGAATATATGTTAAATCATAAACCTAGGTCCATTCCTTGGTTAAATTCATCTAGATCTATATCAAATGAACGACTGCCACATACAACACATTTAGTCTAAATTTATTACTCGGAAGTCTACTGGCTAAATTAAAGTTTAAAGTTAAACTCGAGCTTGATTATCTTTCTCAAATTGTGTTCCTGTTCCAATCATATTCAGAGTAGCTATAGAGGTCTAGAAGTAGAAGTCTACTATTAGTATTATTTTTGTAATTTTGTTGACTGTTCCATAAAGTTATTTTCCATTTAATAGAATGATTAGCAATTTTTTCAATAGTTTCCTGGAGCTGGGAGAAGTTTTACCTGTACCGTACTCTGTAGTAGTCACGCAGGCAAATCTTTTTAATTCTTCTGTGAATTTAAAAAAATATATTTTCTGAACTACAGCTAATATGGACTACTGAATAATATGAGAATGTCCAGGTGAGATCAATAACCCAACCAATTCGCCACATACATGTACATGTATATGTAAAAAAAGAAAATATACATGTATTTAGCAATCCTCACTTCCCTTGTTTATATTTGCAGACTTCTTCATAATCACCTGCCAGCATGGATCAAGCACTTTTGAGAGAGAGGGAGTCCTTCTTAAAGAGGGCAAAATCTCAACCAGTTGTTGAGAAAAAGAGACCAAAAGCAGGATCATCTAAAGAACCACCACCCAAGAAAAAGAGACCAGGCTCTGGCTTTTCAGAACCAGGTGGGTAATAGTGCCAACATTGAATTTGATACAATTATTTCACTTCAGTCTTATTTAGACTGACTTGTGTCTACACACTGCTTACTTGTGTCTACACACCGCTTAAATATTTTTCATTTATAATTTTAGAAAGTAAATGTTTTCTAAATCCAGTTTAATTCACTTATTAAAAAAATATCTTCATATTCTCAATCTGTCTCTCTTACTCTTTCTCTTTTAAGGATGTCATATAATGAATTGCTATGATTTATTAAGGATTGATGTAAATTAAATACTACATGTGCTAAATAGAGGAAATGAATACTGCATGGATACAATGATACTAATAAGTTGTTGTTAATGTTCTTTAACATTATTGTTTTATTTCCTGATGTTTTTTTTCTTCTCCTTGGCAGGCTCCAGCAGAGCATCCACAGGCCTGAACTATAAGACGCATGCTGGTAGTTCCAAGCAAAAGTTTGGTATTCTGGCAAAAGTTGTTAACCACATGAAGGTGAGTGACGATTTCCCTTAATTATTTATTTATTGAAAACGGTTTATTTATAAGGAATCATTTGCGGCCAGGTGGCCGAATTGCAGATTCTTTTATAATTATAATACCTGGTAGATAAAATAGATATGTAAATTTGATTAATAATAATACATTCATATCAGTGAAAATGCAACATTTTTGGACAATTGGCATATTCCAAAAGGGCATCAATAAAGGTTTATCACGATAAAGATACATGTAGTAGGCCTAAGGGTCTACAGCATGCTTCTTTAATTTCTTTATATATCATGATAATATCCCATGATCAGGATATCAGGCATAGCAACAGGTTATGACAAGTTGCAGCAAATGAGACATTTGTACGTATAACAGCAGTAATACATACAAATCTGTTATGTTTTTTAATGAACAATGTCATACATCACATTACACATTCCAATACATTTCTGGATTAAGGTCATTGGTTGAGGTAAGATTCATTGGGGATTACTTGGGGCTCCATATCTTTAGGCAGCAAGAAAATTGTGGTTTAAAGTGATTGCTAATTTGAGCGGTGGCATTTTGAATTTGTGAACATTGTGTGCGTCAACATTTGAAGCTTATGAATACTGGTTGGTAACAATTCATATTTCAATTTTTTCTCTCTCTCCTCCCCCTCCCCCTTTCCATTTCCCTCTCTCTCTCCCTCCCTCTCTCCCTCCCTCTCTCACTCCCTCTCTCACTCCCTCCCTCTCTCTTTCTGTCTTGGTTTTCCTCTTCGGGTGTAAAGGTGCGTCATCAACAAGGGGATTCATACCCACTGTCTATTGAAGAAATACTGGATGAAACTAACCAGATGGATGTTGGTCCAAAACACAGGATGTGGCTAATCAATGAGGTGAGACTGGACGATATATGATACTGGTGTATCGTGTATGAAGAAAGATCATAAAACAAGTGTACTATAAAGCGTCTAAAAGATAACTTAAGTATGCAAATGTTTCTTACTAGAATCTTTGGTCATGAAACATTGTAGTCTCTTGCAAATCGTTCTTATGAACAAAATCAAGCTTTTTATACTATGTCGGGCAAGACTGAAATTACTGTTTGCATAGTCGAGTATAACAATTTGAGTACATCAATTGATGCTATCCCATTATTCCTAAAAATGTATTGCAATTCTTTAACACATTCTGTCAATTCGTTTAAACTATGTTTAAAAGGAAATGCAACTTTGATAGCAAACTACTCTAGAAGAAAGCAGGAGAAGCAAACGGATGAAATTATAAAATTATAAAGTATTGATTTTTTTTAAAGGTAATACAAAGTTTTGGGAAATTCTGAAAATTTGGTGGATAGTGATTCTTTACAATTTTGATATATTTGGATGCCCCTGTGGATTTGTTATAACCACTAGAAAATTTAGCCACTAACATAGTTCTGCTTTCGAGAAAAATTGAATATAAAAATTTACCGGTGCTCCCAGTAAATTGTGATAAATTTCAAGTAGCGCCTACGCCCGTACAATGGTAGCTGCGACCATGGAAACCTCAGAATATGTAGTTGTGATATATAATTTCCGAACGGGAATAGCTAATCGGTCGATTTTAGTCATCAAACATTATAGCTTTATAGCTTAATTAATATCTTGACCTTGAGAGGGAGCTATACAATATAAAGAGTTTATTATTTACAATTTCATAACTTTAAACTCGATTTCAGCCGCGACAACGATCACTGAATATTGTAGGATCGCGTATGCTTCCAATATGTTCATTTGAACCAAATTCATGAACCCATACCAAAACTTTGTATTACCTTTAAAGTCGAAACGCTAGAGGTATGGGCTCTCTAAATTTGTTTAATCGTTAATGTCTCTGTGTAGTGGCGGACAACTGTCCCATTTGATCCAAGACACAAAATTAATAAATGTATGACTTGGGAGGGTCTTTTCTCTTTAATTGGCCTATAACAATATGCCATCAATAATTTTTTGGTAGAGCCCCGAGGGAGAAGGCACCTAGCAGAAAACATGACAAATTCATGATATTCTTATACAAGAGAGTTATCTGCAACTATGTCACAATCCACTTACTAAATTGCCTACCGGTATTTGAGATGTACATAGCTTTAGTGATCTCATATTTCAAGCATTCATAACTCTCTTATAATTGTTACAATTTATTAAAAACTTTTGCTGTTACGTTTCTCCTATTTTCCTGCTTTCATAGCAATGAACTTATTAAAAGGTTGGATTGCCATTTAAAAGAGAAGCAATCTTTATATTTTTGCTTTGATTCAGGCCTTGCCAAACAACCCAAAGGTAAGCCTAGAAGATGGAAAATACCTCTTCAAACCGGCTTTCAATGTGAGGAACAGAAAGGAGATGGTGCGTCTGTTAAAGAGACATGATCAGCGTGGGTTGGGTGGCATTATGATGGAAGATGTCATGGAGAGTTTACCTCATGCCAAGGTTGGAGTAGAGGTAAGGAAGTGTCATTAGGTCAAATGTGAAAGGTCATGTGTTATTTGAAGGTGAATTGAAGAGACATCATCATTGTGGGTTGGGTGGCATTATGATGGATGATGTCATGGAGAGTTTACCTCATGCCAAGGTTGGAGTAGAGGTAAGGAGGTGTCATTAGGTCAAATGTGAAAGGTCATGTGTTATTTGAAGGTGAATTGAAGAGACATCATCAGTGTGGGTTGGGTGGCATCATGATGGATGATGTCGTGGATAGTTTACCTTATGCCAAGATTGGAGAAGAGGCAACAAAAAGGTTAGGAAAAATGAGGAATCTGGTTAAGAGTGTCAGATCAGGTCAAAGATGAAAGGTCATATCAGTGGAAGTTTATATGAGAGACATAATCATTGAGAGTAGGGGAGATCTGTTGTCATGATTTTTTTTTAATGCCATAACTTGAGTGGGGTAAGGAAGGGGGAAAAATGAGTAACAGGGGAGAGAGGGTGTATATAATAAATTATACGGTATCTTATCAAATTTGATGTCTTTGTTTTGCTTTAGTCCAAATCGGAGATAAAAATATGAAATGATTGTTACGATACTGTTTGTTATATTTGGTATGTGTTTCAGATCATAAGACTAAAGAGGAGTCATATAGGGTACCATTGAACTCTATGCAAATTTTGGGGGCTCTTTTGGGCATTTCGGGGGCCAATTCACCCGAGCCCCCGTGTATTTTATTCCCTGATCCAAGTTGAGGCTGATCAGATAGCGTACTGAGAACAATAAAAATACAAAGCAATGTTTTTATTCTATTCTAGAAACTTGAGAAAGCTGGTGAAATCATTGTCCTCACAAAGCCTGACAAGAAAAAAGTGGTGTACTACAATGACAGAACATTTAAGCTCAAGATAGAAGAGGGTAAGGGTATCACATCATAAAAATGTTCTCCTTTCTCTTCTCCTTTTTCTTTTTCGTTCTTTGTATTATTAATAGTGTAAGACATTGATCTACATTTGCCACACTCAACCCAGGTGAGGTAAATGGGTACCTGGTAGGATTATTCCTTGAAATGCACTGTGCGCTGATAAGGCTGCCGGAGCTATAGCTAGGGTAATAAAGTCCAAAGCTCTTTTGGAAGCGCATAGAAATGTTATTTTATAACGTATTATGCGCTATACAAGAACTGAACTATTATTATTATTATTATATAGTCTTTTTGCAATTATGTCTAATATCACAATCTGTTTTCCCTTTCCTTCTTGAAAGGAGAGATAAGAGAACTTCAAGGCCTAGGTGTAGCTTAAAACCCTTCAGTAAGCAGTCAAATTCAATTGATGAACAGAGAATAAAAGGGCATTAACTCGTATAACTTGAGGCCTATGTATGAGGCCTAAACATGCATATAAACCATTCATTGACAATGAAGGGGGATTTATATTGAAACATGGAAGCAAGGAATATAATATTTCTTTGCATGTTGTCTTTGTTTGCAGAATTTAAAGAGTTATGGAACAGCACAACAGTTGAAGCATTAGATGAGGAAAAGATCCAAGAATACCTCAAGAAACAAGGCATCAACTCAATGCAAGATCATGGACCAAAGAAATATGTAAGTTTTGACATCTTTAGTTTTTGAAACTATATCATTTTACATGATCCTGTTATGCATCACATGTCACATAAATATTGATTATAGTTCAAATGCTGAATTGGGTATTCACTGTATTGGTGACAATATGCAAACAATGTACTTGTTTGAAACTTTGAATTATATGAATGATTGCATGACATAGTTATGAACACAAATTATATTTATAGAACTACACCCTGTTCCTAAACATAGCATATAATGATTGAAAGAAAGTTTATGCAATCATAATTTGCCAATGAAACTACATAATTCTCCCTCAGAAAAAATGTCCTACTCATGATGTGATGATGAGGAAACCAGCAAGGTTAGAGTGTTGAAGTCACAGAAAAAGAATGTCTAGATAATATTCAGCAGAGGGCCACCGGAAGCAAATACGACAGTACGATTTTCCTCAATAAAATATGATTTAAAAAAAAAAAAAAAAATTAAATATTTATTTTGTGTATGTGTGCCATTTTCAATGGCAAAATGACCATTCTGTCCTGTAAAGTAGCCTACAAGCATCTCACATCGGCAATTTGGGGATGTTCATTAGTTCATCGAACACAACAGTCGTGATGAAATCATGCATATTGAACCAATGATCCATAAAACAATTCTTCCTGTATGTAGGAATGGTAAGAGGCATTGATCCGCGTAACAGTCTGTGTTGATTTTTATGCCTCCGTTACGAAGTAGCCGGAGGCATTATGTTTTCGGGTTGTCCGTCCGTCCGTCTGTCCGTCCGTACGTACGTCCGTCCGTACGTACGTCCCGTTCTCGTGATCGCGTTATCTGAAGAACCGATTGATGGATTCCTGCCAAACTTTGGTCATGTATGTATCTTGCAGAGCTGATGAACTGATTAGATTTTGGGGTCACGAGGTCAAAGGTCAAAGGTCACAGGGCTCATTAGGTATGCAAAAACAGCTTGTGATCGCGTTATCTGGAGAACCGATTGATGGATTCCTGCCAAACTTTGGTCATGTATGTATCTTGCAGAGCTGATGAACTGATTAGATTTTGGGGTCACGAGGTCAAAGGTCAAAGGTCACAGGGCTCATTATGTATGCTGAAACAGCTCGTGATCGCGTTATCTCAAGAACCGATTGATGGATTCCTGCCAAACTTAGGTCATGTATGTTACTTGCAGAGCCGATGAACTGATTAAATTTGGGGGTCATTAGGTCAAGGTCAAAGGTCATGCGGCTCATTATGCATGCAAAAATAGCTTGTGATCGCATTATCATTAGAACAGATTGATGGATTCCTCCCAAACTTAGATCATGTATGTATCTTGCAGAGCCAATGAACTGAGTAGATTCTTGGGTCATGAGGTCAAAGGTCATGGGCTCATTATGTATGCAAAAATAGCTTGTGAACGCATTCTCATTAGAACTGACAGATGGATTACTATTTAACTCGGCACATCTTGCAGAGCCAATGAACTGAGTAGATGTTAGGGTCTTGTGGTCAAAGATCAAAGGGTCATATATGTATATGAGAAATTGCTTGTAATCACAATATTCTGAGAACCTGTTAATGGATTACAATTGAACTTGAATTTGAAAAATTTCTTCTGTTTTGGTTTGTAAAATTGCTCTATGACGGAGGCATCATTTCGACTGCGCGCAGTCTAAGTTCCATCTAGTTAAGAATACAACTTTTGTCAGTAAAATACAACTTTTGGGATTAAAGAATACAGTTTTTGAACTCCAGAGGTTGGCAGGTCTGGGCCACTGATCAAGCAGATGATATTGAGCCTCCTGTCTGTGTGTTTTGGTTTCTTTCAGAATGCACCGCAGAGAAAGAAACCCAACAGGAAAGGTCAGCGAAAGTTCAAGACCCACAACGACCACATATCAGAAGTACTCAAAGACTACTCGGAAGCCAAGAAATAACACCATCCCATGTACAAATATGAACTTTGCTTTAATACAAGGACACTTGGGATTGTACATCTTTCCAAAAGTCCACATTGTATATACTGTAGATCTAACGAGGAGGCGCGATAGCTCAGTCGGTAGAGCAGTGGTCTCGTAATCCGGTTGACCCGGGTCCGAAACCAAGTCGATGCACTAGTTAGTGCCCTTTGGTAAGGCATTAATCCTCATTACCAGGTCCCTCGGAGAGGACTTAAAGCCGTCGGTCATCTGGTTGCTTACTCACAAGCATGTGTGCTTTCTTAGCAGTCAGGTAACATAACCACCATCACCATGTTCACATTGTGCAAATGGGGTGTGGTACAGGAATCAACATGGATTTCAGTGATTGATCAGCTAACTCAAGGACGACTCAGATGCTAAGGAAGAACACCCTCTTATGTGCAAATTTGACCCTTACATAGAGGGAAACTTGGGATTGTACAATTGTTTTCCAAAGTCCATATTGTGTTCGTGTTTACGATGTGCAGACAGGGTGTGCTACGAGAAAGTTTGTATGTGAAAAAAAGGTTTCAACTTGGCAGAGATTCCGTCTTGTTTTGAAATATGGTTTGATGAGCTAGACATTTTCTCAGGAATGCATTGGAAGGCACACCAATGTGAAAAGATTGACTGGGTTGACAATTTTTGATGAGAACTTCTTTAAACAGTAGGCGTGGTAGGAATGAATGATCCATGGTCACGTGGTGTCAATTGACCAATTAGGTATGGCTATTAGGCTACATTCTGGAATTTGTTTTATATTGCTTAATAATAAACAAAATATGGTGATGATTATGATTAAGTCTCCAAAGCATTGATCTGTAAGTCAGACTTTCATATTACACCTAGCTGTAAGGCCATGCCACGTCTAAACAATGACCATGCAGCACCATGGAAGGTCACTGCTGGTCATATCAAATCTATGAAATTGCACCGGGTACCATTTAGCACTACACTGGACAGGGCAGACTGTGCGAGGTATAGTTAGCATAACAGCATTTTGAAATTCTTGCAGTAAGCCGTTTAGAAGATTTTTGTATTTGGATGAAATCATAGGTATTGTCTTGCATTTTTATTCAAATAAAAAGATACAATAAAGAAATAATTTTCTTGAAATTCGTCTTTATTCAAATAATGTACAGAGCTAATATGATCAGCAGTATTATGTTTAAACAATACATGTACCTACATTTAAACAATTACATTCTCTCTTAAGCATCATTTTCTCCTAGACACAATAGCACATTTTCTTGTACTCTCGTATTTTCAAACAGATTATGGAACTGAGTTAGACCTAATCTCCAGGTTCAAGAGCGGCTGATATCTAGTACATTGTCATTGGTACAGCTGTATTCTGAAACTGAGTTCTCCAATATTGCATACATATAGATTCGACCAAAGTGATAGATAGCACAGTACCAGTTATTCTGATGCAAGGATTTTGGAACAGAAATAATGGATTAAAAAAAAATAATACAGTAATAGGCACGGTAGATTATTGACTTGGAAGTATAGAAAGGAATTTGTAGCAATAAAGATGCACGAAAAGAATGGGAAGTAGGAGGGAGATAACTTAATGCAGATGTGACAAAATGACAAGAGTACCATCAATAGCAATGTAATTACTTGTTCTGCATGATAGAATTAAATTGTGTTCAGGGGAAGGGAAGAGAAACGGAGCATTACTGCATACACATGTACATGCATGAATGACAGAACTGTATTACATTCCAAATTTCTGGTATTAAAGCAGGATTACTTTCTCTATATATGCAAGAAAGCTTATGTACAAGGCAATGTCATTTCATGATGGCCGTTTGATCTTATGGAAATATGTAAGGAGAAATCGCCACCAAACAAGAAGAGCCTTAGATTTCACAGAAATCAACATGAAATGACTCTGGTACATGTAGTACAAGATAAGAATGGGTACAAATTAGAATAATTACAAAATAGACAATAAAGCCAATAATGAGGAGATTTAACAAATACTTCAAATGTGTGGAATACATTATTAGTAACCGGATCAACCAGTGCTAACGATATTATTTGTGCTTTCACTCTAATGCTTTGGAGTAAATCTCTCAAATTCTTATCAAAGAACAGAAGGGTTTCGTAAAATGCAGTGCTCGAGTTATCTGGAATGTTAACGTCTGCTGATTAATTATAAATTCATTGGACACTTCTTCAAGGGATTTGTATTAACCTTTTGATTTAAAATCCTAAGAATTAGTACATGACATTGTCAAATCAAAGAGACTTCTGTCTTTTGGATAGATTATTCAAGAACTTGACTATGAAGAATACATGCTCGGTGAAAGATCTCAAATACAGAGAGTGCAATCTAAAAACATTCAAAATATCTCTTGTACATTCAAAAATTGACTAAAGAATTACTTCCTTGACATAGTGGTTCTAAAGGAAATCTGCTATAAAGGTGAATAGGTCATAGCCCAATTCAATAAGGAAGTTTAGATTTAAACTAGTTCACAGTCATTGTTTAGACCTCTAACATGCACTCATATAAACAATACAAAGCAAATATTACTCTCCCGTGTGAACAAGAGCGTACTCTGCTTATGGAAGTTTAAACAATTTGAAGATAAACCTCCTGAAGTAAATAGTTGGAGCCTGTGACATTATAGCTTCCATACTTGCATGTTCCAACTAATGTCAAACACTGTGGCAACCTCAGTCCTCCCATGAATTGACTCTAGACATTCAAATTTGGGCATTCAAATTTAAAGGCACACTGTCCTACTTGTAGCTACTTGCTCCCTCTATATAGAAAACTTCCCAAATCGGTGCCTGTTGGTCCCCCATGATCCTCTTTTTCTTATGTTAAATGAGAGCTGAGTTAATGAGATAGCCACCTGTTACAGTGACCTCGCTGGCTTGCTGTGTGGTCTAATCCCTTCTAGCTGCAGTAGTAACGCCTACCTTTAAGCTTCAATTTTTAAAGTAATATTTTAGAATCCAATACCTAATGCACATTAATATCTTGGACAGAGTTGCTGCACCTTATTTTTTCTTCTTCTTTTACAATTTAATTTCGCAAAACAAAAACATTTATAAGTGATGGTTTAACAATTTTGTACATGTATCGAGATATAAACACCACAGAGAGAAACTTCATCCATAAATCTCTCTCAGATTCCACCAAACCCATGTTTTTGTGGCTGAACGCAATGTCTGTTTAGAGCCAGAAGGGCATTAACTCTGATTTAAAGTAGATAAGTTGATGACCTCTGGCTCCAAACGAACAAGTTATCTCTCCAATATAAATAAAACATGAAAGGCATGTAACATCTACTGGGGGTCTTCTTAGAAGCTAGGACTATCTTGTGTCAGTGACTCTCTCCTTTCTTGCCTGCCACCTGCAATACACAAACACCAAAAGAAAAAATATATAGTCATGAACTAGTTAATGTTATGTGATATTCCATTTTCAGGTAATGGTTTACTTTGACATAAGTCTTGTTGGCATTGAAAACAGTCTGCGCACTACAGCTGAAACTCTTCAGATTTCAGAAGTTAGACTTAGGACAAATTGTTTGCAGGAAGGATAATTTTCCAAATCAAGGGGGTCATCCGTGACTATGCCCTCTGAGTCTGTTACTATGTGTTTGCTGGTCCTGAGATCTCTAAAATACAGCAAAGATGCTGTCATACTACTGACAGATCTATTATTTTCCATTTGATATCAATTTGTTTTAAAAAGATAGGTCCTTTTTGAGGAATCATGACTTACTCTCTTGAACTCGTTCATGTTGGTGGTGTTGACTTGTGTTCCTATGAAGCTAATGTACTGTATAGTTGTTGTCTCCTCATCATCTTGGTTATTCATTACAAAGATCTGTACAAGAACAATGTGATACAAAAAATGTCAAATCTGGTTAAGAAATGAAACATATCAAAGGATGGAAGTATGTATAGTGATATCAAACTGTCAATATGTAAAAGATCACTTGAAACTTGTAAAATACTCTTAATTGATCATGGATACGTAATATCTACAAAAGAGTAGTAATATTGCGATACTACTGGATGGCTTAGAAGGGGCTGACATAATATATTGCCTGCAACAGAATCATATGGTTCTGAGTCAAATAAGTGGACAATATGGTTCTTTTAAGGGCAATATTTTCATTACTGCCAGAAAGTAGAGCCATCCAATATGTGTTCTGAAAGTTTTCTATCATCAGTAACTCATTTTTATATTTCTGGCGTATACAACGGCTAAATAAAATAAAAATTTGCTACAGATTATCTCAAAAGTTCTCTCCAAATAATATTGTCACAAATGTATAACATGACCCATCCTGGTTACAACAAGGCTTACTCTTGTTTCACTTAAAGGCACACTGTCCTACTTGTAGCTACTTGCTCCCTCTATATAGAAAACTTCCCAAATCGGTGCCTGTTGGTCCCCCATGATCCTCTTTTTCTTATGTTAAATGAGAGCTGAATTAATGAGATAGCCACATGTCACAGTGACCTCGCTGGCTCGCTGTGTGGTCTAACCCCTTTTGGCTGAAGTAGTAAAGCCTGCCTTTAAGTGATAAATAAACCCCTCAATCTTTTTTTTTTATAGAAACTCAGGTTTGATCGATTCTAGCGTGTTTATTCCTCTTTAAAATGATACTATATTTGTTATGATGTTACAGGAATGAGAATGAAAATAAGGTGCAAGGTAAATAGTGGAAGTTGCAAAATGCACTGGTTAGCACGCGTATTGCTGTGCAGTGCACTAACAGCAACCCTACACTCTTCAAAGAAAGAAGAATGCACAGCCGGACAAGAGCAGTGCATTTTTGTATCCTTTCACTTTTGCCCTTGCCCCTTAATTTGATGAATGCACATTTCATGACTGTAAGATTTTTAAAATGGGATATTATTTTAAAGAGGAACAAACATCCTTTCTAATGACATTAAACATAGCGATGATTATGCCATAACAAGAGAGATATAATCCAACAAACTTGAGTTTCCAAACTTTTTTTGAGGGGTTAATATAACATTACATAAAATGAAATACACTTCATGAAAAGACTCTCATCCAAAATTCTCCCAAAGGATGTTCAAAACGTTTAAGCTTCGGGTAGTTGTTATTCATTGATAGGACAAAGTAAATATACTCACAGTTACATTCTGTACATTCTGAAACTTCACAAATCTCAGTGGAATTATTTCACCTGCCAGCTGTTCTGGTGTCACTCTACAAAGTCGGAAATCAATAAAGACAATTACCATTAATAGTAAATTAATCAATGATTATGGTAGATAGGCTACTAGCCATTTCACATTTCACATAATTATATTTACCATATCTGTCCACAGGATTTTCACTAACATACAATCAAACCTGTCTTAGTAGCCCTCTCTGTAAATGCCACTTGTCTAAAAGTGACCATGTATTTTGTCTCCCCCGAGGATGAGAAACAAATGTGTGTTGTAGAACCTGTCTACTGTGGCCACTTTCTCTCTTTCCCTCGGATGGCCTCAATAGAAAAGTTTGACTGTATCTCTTTTGTTTCAATCCAACACTCTGATTTTACAGAAACAAATAAGATTTACTTGTAAGTCTTTCAAGCTCAAAACATCATTCAAATGATTAAAAGGGCCACATTCATTCCAAAATACACCACATTATTTGCTATTTCTAAACTCAGGAATGGATACATCTTGTCAATGATAGACATCGCGAGAAAAATTAAGAGAAAATAGAAATACTTCACAATAGTGCACTAAATTCATAGGTCACTGTATCAAATCAACTACCTGGACTAGATCATAAGCTGGAAGGTACTCAAGAGTTAATGAAAAACTATGAACACAGCTCCACATAAAATAACAGTAAATAGACTCACGTAAGCTCTTGTACAGCCTCCATCCGCTCTGCTGCGTCAAAGCTTAACGTTTGAGCCTGGTTGATGAACAGTTTAATGACCTTTGGCCCATTTTTGGTTGGACCCAAAACTTTCAAGGAATGGAGTTTCATGTTTTGCTGGAAGGACATCGTAATTATGAGCTGCAAATATAAATAACACAACAGTGGTGAGTAATCGTTTATTTAGTGCAGGGAAATGAAGAAAAGTAAGACGTACCCGGTAACCGAGTCGGAAAATGACTGTATCATTTAATCTAGACCACAAGCTGGAAAAACAGGAACATGTACTAACATTCAACCTACATACGCACTGAGTTTGAGATGGTACACACTGGAGTAAGTGTTTGTAAGAAAAGACCTATCATATCATGAATATACTTTACAGGTACAATTTCTGAATTGTATGTCCAATTTGGACCTTTATTATTTCATGGTTGGCAATCTTATATGATGGGCTTGATCCGGAAAATAGTGAAAACTTTGGTCTATGTATTTTATGCTCAATTTGACATTTCTTGTTTAGAAGTAAGTAGTAACCAATTTCTCATGATCAGCTTGGCCAGGTAAACAATTCAAAGTTATTCCTAAAATAAGGAATGTCTATGGAAGACATAAAAGAAGCAATTTCAGTATAACATGAGATTGTTACGATATGAAATGGATTCCTCAAAGCTATGAATTAGGAATTTACTTTGACAAGACATATTTCAAGTAGGTTATTTGCCATTTGACTATTAAAGAGGCAATCAAATTCAGTTCTCAGACAAGGTTCATTTTTGCAATATGTTTGAAAACTTCATCATATCAATTCATTTTAACTCAAGTTCACCTTTTTAATTTCAGTAATGGTAGGTTTTAGGTGCTTTCATTATCAGTAAAGGTAATAGTATCAGATCAGATGCAATTGACTATTATGAGCATTCTTCAATCCTAAAACCCTAATTCCAACCCCATTTTTTTTTTTTTTTTTTTGGCTGGGGGGGGGGGGGGGCAAACAGACCCTCGGACATCCATGGTTTAAAAAGGGCAATTGCCAAAACTGGCAGCTAGCTTCAGCCTACCAATACACAAATGCAAGGAAGGTGTCTGAACCATAGATATACACATTGTTGTAGGTAAATTCCTTTTGGATGTGTCACAGCCTTATTCTCAATAATCGAGACCATCCTGTTGGACTTGATCAGTGACCCAGAAGCCTTTCTTTAGAAGTTGGGTTATCAGAGAGCTCCCAACTTCTCCCAATACTGCTAATAGAATTAATAACATGACCCAAAACCCACCATTATCTCAAAATTCATAAATAAATCATCCTACGCACCTGTTCATCACAGTCTGATTCTAAGTAACTATCTCCTTTCTTGAGGCATGCTTCCAGACGATGATCATCACTCTCATTGAGGCACTCTGTTTGTTGTTTATCTATCATGCCATTCAGCTCAATCTGTTGAAAGATTAATATTGGTAAAAGTAACAATAACGACGAAGACAACAACAACACCAATAACACTCTCATTCAGGCATTCCGTTTGTAGTTTATCTGTCACATTTTTTTTATAGCTCAATCTGATAAAAGATTAGAAGTTATATTGGTAATAATGATAATAGTACTAACTATAACGCCAAAGACAACAACAACAACAAAGATCGTAATAATAACTGTTACATATATTGCATCTTACCACTTATCAGAACTGTAAAGCCACAAACTTTCATAATTTGTACACAAGAGCCTTTTTCACAGCAAGAAACTTGCCCAAATTTTCAAAAGTCCTTGTAATGACGGCTGTAATTCAATTATTTTGTGGCATGAAGTATAGTTAATTATCTTTATTTAGTATTCTATAACAAAATGATTAAACAAATTATCTCAAGGAAAATTGATTCCATACTTATTTATTTAGGCACCTAACTATGTTCTCCTGACGAACTCTACCCACTAAACCCAGACTAGAGTCAGAATGCTTTAAATGATCAACATCGGTCAGTGTGTTTCGAGTCCCTACGATTGCCTTCACCCAAAGGGTGAGTGAATTTTCAAAGATACTCACATATCCTGGTACTCCCGATCCTTCTTCATCATCATCATCCCCACTGACATAGTGTTGTTTGAGCTTCTGTGTCAGCCCTGGTGCATCCGCTCCTTTTATATCATCGATCTTAACCCCACTCTTCAGGAAGATGAATGTTGGCATGGAGGTGACGTTGTACTTCTGTGCAGTTTGCTGTATGTAATACATATGAAATACATGTTTATCTAAATTTGGTCATTCTATTACTTTACATACTGGTGTAGTATTCTGAAAAAGGTGTCATTGTTTGTTAGTAAAATAATTAAAATTGTCATAAACATGTGTCCCAATATGGATTCTTCATCATAGTGTCAACGAGAGGTAAATAAGTGTTTAACTTTAAATGCCTACTTCTAAGGTATATTTCCTCGGTATATATATATATATATAACAGAACATACTTTACAATGTAGCCATCCATTCAAATTTCAGGGAAAATATTGAGGTGTCGAAACAAAAAAGTGTTTGTAAAGCCTCGTTCAGATATGACACAGCAAAACTGCAGAGTTGTAATGAAAAAGTGTTCTACACTTCACAATCCTGTACGTCATACCACAGAGGTAGGACCCTTGTTGCATCCGATTAACATTAATTTTACACGCTTAAAAACCCCTTGGCATTGGTTTGCCGCGTTATATCTGAACAAGTCTTAAAGGGATCCGGTAACTTTGTCTTGGATTCTGAAACAAAATCCTGGATTTAGCTCATGCTGCAATGATAATTATAAACCTTTAGGTCAGTCAGGAACCCCATGACCGCCTGTCTGATTATCAAGATATTTATGATTGGAATTACAAATTTTGAAAACCGTTTGCCAAACGGTTTTCATAACACTACAGTCTATTTGGGAAAACGAGTATGGTAAAACCGGTCACTCAAAGATTTTTACTTTTTTTGAGGCACTTCTTGATCATTTTGAAGTGTGATTTTTTTTAGGGCTTCAGTATTACACCATATCACAGACACTGATACCACGTAGGGCCGCGCATCTCAGATTTAACAATGCCTTTAAGTCTAATTTGTTGGGCAGGAATTGTTGGTCATGAAACGGAAGGGATTTAATGTTTACTTGCAAGAACATCATGTTCATGGTTCTGAATACAAGACAATTCTGACATTGGTACCTACCTTACACAAATCCACATCCACCTTAAGGAATACTGCATTGGGATGAGCAGTAGCCAATCGAGCAAAGACAGGAGCTATGGTAAGACAAGGTTGACACCTGGATGATAGAAGAGAATGGGAAACATCAGTTATCTGGCTTGATTGGTTAATACTCATTCAAGAGTGCTAGCCGCACATGTAGGCATCCCGGCATCTTTTGAACTGAATGGGAAAGATGCATGCGTGTGTTGCCTGCTCTGTCTGCACAGTGGTGGGTTACATGTGCTTTTAAAGACCATTTGCCTTCTCAAATTGTTGAAAGGTTCTTCTTCTAGGAATAATACGAGATAAAACAACTACATGTGTAGCACCAGGCTCTCTTCATTTTTTCAATTCGACACCCTCTGCGTTAGTTTTTTATTCTTCCAGAGCCTCCCAGTGTAGCTCTGTCTATAGAGTTAGAGTTATTGACCAATAGAGGTAAATATGGGAGACTCTGTCTCTATTGTCAGAGATTTTTGTCAAGATTTTGGTAGCCTCTTATTTCTCTCATTTAAGATACAAATATTCTATGTTCACATTTACTGCAAAAGGAACACCTGTCCTTGGCTCAACCTAAAAATACATTAAGCAAACTCCTCATGAAAAAAAATAGCACTTCTGACCATCAAACCTATCAAATTCTGAGTCTGCTTTTGTTTAAATAACACTTTTTTGTTATGATCCATACACAAAACAAATGGTCTTCTGTAGCCTTAAGGGCTCTCTCGAAATGTTTTTTTAATGATAGTATTCGAGAGAGCCTTAACTTGCTCCCATAGGGCCCCACGGAGAGGTAGGTAAACAACATCAAAAATGTGTCCAAAATCACACTTTCCCGCACCCGCCCAATATTGGACAGTGGCTTTGATAAATTGTGTGGGACTTGTGATCGTAATTAATCCCAGAATATCATAATCAGAGGTAAAAATAAAAAATTAAAAGCAATTTTCTTACCAGACCGATCAGCTTAGCTTCCTTTTCACGTGTACCGTGGGAATTTACGATCTCTACACAATGGTGATGACCTCTGACTGGCACTTCCGTAATTGTGGGTAAATTGTGCTGCTCCCGTATAATGCGCTGTATGAGTGTTATTCAGCGCATTATACGGAAGCAGCACATTTACGAGAATGTGCTGCTTCCGTATAATGCGCTGAATAACACTCATACAGCGAATTATACGGAAGCAGCACAATTTACCCACAATTACGGAAGTGCCAGTCAGAGGTCATCACCATTGTGTAGAGATCGTAAATTCCCACGGTACACGTGAAAAGGAAGCTAAGCTGATCGGTCTGGTAAGAAAATTGCTTTTAATTTTTTATTTTTACCTCTGATTATGATAATCTGGGATTAATTACGATCACAAGTCCCACACAATTTATCAAAGCCACTGTCCAATATTGGGCGGGTGCGGGAAAGTGTGATTTTGGACACATTTTTGATGTTGTTTACCTACCTCTCCGTGGGGCCCTATGGGAGCAAGTTAAGGCTCTCTCGAATACTATCATTAAAAAAACATTTCGAGAGAGCCCTTAATAGGCAAATTCATGCAAAAAAATACATTAAAAAAAATTGACTTGAAAACACATCACACAATTAGTCTGAACCGAGTCAGGAGCAAATTTGAAGAAATTATATTTATAAATGTTGTAAAACCAAAGATATAAGAAGAAAACTGACCAAGTATCTGTACTAAAAATCGTACATGTAAAATTGGTCGTAGACATTCGACAGCTGAATACGACGCGCACGTTTGCATTACGTGCGTTCTCGAATCCAAAATCGTACCTCACACTCTCGCCATACCGCGAATGGTCCGTCGTGGGGAGCTAGCCGGCTGAGAGTTTGCAGCGATACCAACGCAGCTTCGGAGCTCCGCAGCGCGCTATTTTAGCGGGACTCGGAAAGGTTTGCGATGGGAAGGCAGCGGCCTAGCTTTTTGCCCAAACAACGCTAGATCGGCTGATGGCAAAATGAAAATAACTACGATCGAGAACATCGTCGGTTTCTTAACTTTTCAGTGAGATAATTCTGAATTCTAATTGAGACTATATAATAAATTAAATCGACAAAGAAACCTCGGTAGAACTCTTATAACTATAGTATACAAAAGCTTGTTTATTTCTTCATTTGACCTTTTGTTTTCGACCATTTTTTTGTGCGCGAGTCAATGTAAACTATGTATAACCAAACTTTCAACACGCAAGGAACGGGGAACACTCACGGACCTCGTAACAAATTTGTTGCAAAAAAAAATTTTGAAGGGTGATTTTGAAGCAGTGAAGAACATTGGCGCTGCAATGCGCAGAAATATACTTGAAAGAAACTTTAAAAATAATACCTGAATTTTCAGAAAATCGTATTTGTATTAGTGTACCTAGATGTGACTTGTTTATAAATCAGATTTTATGAAGATTTGTCGGGAAAAAATGTCAATTTTTTCCGTTTGGTGGTCATTTCTAGGCTAATATTTTAAAAGTTGCATCAGTAATGGGCCCGATGTTTCTCTTATCGTACTCGCATGTTATTTCTACATAGATTAAACATAGGATGGTTAAGGGTAAGACCAGATAACATTATAAAAAAGATATCCTTCCACCCTCCCATATCCAAGTTTTGGGCTGATTATTGCCGACCCACCGCAGCAAGGCCATTCAGATTTTCGTACGCGCGCAAAGCGCCCTCTAGTGCCCCATGAATGTGCCTACCCTTAAGGCTAGTCTTCTGAACTAGCGCCATTATTTTTTATCAATTATCATAACATTATCACCATTTATTGAACTGTTTATCAATCATATCATTTGAAAGTATCATAGGGGATCTACAGCAGGTTTTACAAATTATTGCGTGAATGAACTGCAGTACAGTGTTGCCTTTTTTTAATGTGCAGCCAGGATAGTAATGCTGGTATGTATAGAAATCCAACCAAACAAACAAACATGCCACAGAAAAGACACAAAAATGCACGTATGGGACCATTATCAAATTTACAATGACTCACCATGACGCATTGAAATCAACGACGACAAGCTTTTGTCCTGCACTATCAAGTTTGGGTTTGAACTGTGAGTCTTCTGAAATAGTATGAAGATTTGCCATCTTAAAATCGGTATGCTTCTGACAAATTCGAGAAGGTTGAAGACTTGAAGTTTCAAGAGTACAGAATTTTCTTCAATTTTGCTGTGTAGTTCACGTACTCGCTGATCCTCTGCATAGATCCTATCATCAGACTTGGAACGTACGCTAATCGTATACGCTTGAATAATTTTGATCGGCGGAATTAAGGATCAGCGAAAAAAAAAAGGAAAGGCACCCCTCGTAAACCCCCCCCCCCCCCCAAAAAAAGGGGGGGGGAGCAGTGCAAACATGCCAACCGTGTAAACATTTTGTTTGTTTATGTTGAATTTCCCCTCCCTTCCTGGAGTCATACTGATACTCCCCTCCCAAAGTTTGCCGATAGCCTTATGCCTCCTTAGTAATTATGGCGTAGAAGGGCTCCGGGGGTCAAGGCATTGAGGGGGCGTCAGAATCTTGGGGGGGGGGGGCCGGGGCACTAAATATATAGGTGGATGAATTACAAGAGAACAATATACTATCGACTTAGGGGAGAGTTGATGGGAGGGTTAAGTCATCGATCATCTTCTTTCTTACAGTCAAACTATAGCAACCAATATATATAGTCTATAGATCTGTCTTGTCATTATTATTGAAACGCGTACTAAAAGAACTTGTATATTCAGATCACCAGCCTATAAAGACCACTTTCCTTGACCTTGTATCCCTTCGACCGTCTTTATATGCAGGTTTCACTGTACTTGCTATATGCGATTTCACGTTTTTCTCTCTCTCTCTCTCTCTCTCTCTCTCTCTCTCTCTCCCTCTCTTTCTCTCTCATCCTCGATCATTTTCTCAGTTTCTTTTTCATCATCCGGCACGTTCCCCCGTCCTCACCGCCTCCAGTTGCTACCAAACAACCCAATGTCAAGTAGCCTTGGTATATCATAAGCTTGTCAGTATCCTAAGAATCAGGTCGATCGTCGTCGTAATTAACATCACGAGCTCGGTGTGGGAGTATAAACGACCATTCACGTTGGTCATCCGTGTTAGATGTGGACTTGCAGTAAATGTGAACATTCAATACGAAAGGGAACAGAGACCTTCGAATTTGACGTGGGGGACTCCGCATGCATACGTTGAAATAAATATCTGTATTCGAGATATTTTGATGAGAATATGAAGACTGTTTATCTTGTTGTATTCATCTGTATCAACACGGCTTGTAAGTATTTCTTTTATTACTACTAAATCAAATTGCAAAATAAATGTTAGCCTACATTGACATGAACATCGAAGCTATTTGCTAATTTGTGTTTGGAATGCGACGTTTTTAACTATCCAATATTAGAGATTAGAAAACAGATTCTACAATGACCGTGTGTGTGTATTGGGAATACGATTTTCTAATGCTCAGAATAAAAAGAAATCATTTAAAAAAAGAAAAGAACAATAAAGAAATAGGCAGGGAGTGAAACACTTTGATAGAATTCTCAGCAGTGGATCAATAAATTGATTGGCTTCAATTTAGAAATTTTAGAACAAAGGAAAATATTAGATTAGAGAAGGAGCACGGTTATGCTTTCAAAAATAACGCTATTCAAGCTTGAAAAAGGGATTCTTAGGAGTTACTTTCAGGACTTCCAAAGGGCAAATTTTGTGAGATAGGCAGAACAAAATAAGTTGGGCAGTTTCAAAATGGAAAGTGCATTACTCAGAATCAAAATGGAGCTCTTATCAGCGTGAAAAGGGGGCACTTTGGAGGTACTTGAAAAGTATAGGGGCACTTGTATCCCTGTCCCCTAAACACCACCTCTGGTGAAACTTGTTGTTGTTGTTGTTGTTGTTATTGTTGCTATTTAGAAACTCCCAGAAGTAGATTAGTAATCTCACTGTCCAGCCAAATACTTGTTGAAAAACTCATTTCATTTAAAAATTTCCAACTCTATATTAATATTGTCTTGTGAACTTTAGAAACACGAAGTTACTAAAATCGGTATTGTCACAAACATGAATGCAGTGGGGTTACTCCATAATTATGTGATTAAAAATATTGGCAAAGGGAACGCAAATCCAAAGAAGGAAAAAGTTACCCCCCCCCCCCCACCGCCCATGAAAAAAAACCTAAAACATTATTCGCTCTTTAGAGTACCATTCCTTAGGAATGTAGACCTTCGCGGTTTTTAATAAAACCGTCTGAAGATTCTGGATATGTGTTTCAGTGCTAATACATCAGGATTATTTTGGAGATGAATAAGCCTACACTAAAAGAATAAAATAAAGTCATTATATGCGAGACCGCTGCGACGTTTTATTTACACTGCTAATCTGATTTCCCAAGAGAATACGCTTTTACGAGGACTCCCGATTTAACCAATCAACTTGATAGCTAATCCAGCGAATAATTACTGTATCGTCATGCTGGCCGAAGGTGAAAATGTATTGTCATAAATATGATAACAAAATAATGAACCACTTTGCGATTTAGTAAAATTAAAAAATTTAAATTTAAAAGCAATTATCTCCTTTATACAACGGATCTAAAAGTTGATGCCTCTAACATCGAAAGCTTTACTCATTAATTATTTGTTTCTGATCGAGTTTTTTGTTGTAAAATTTTACTATTATCAAACGTAGGCCTAGATCTAGGCCTATTCATTCGATATTCAATAATAACACGACCTCATATTCAGTTATTCAACTTGAAAATAATATACAAGTATTGCATTGTTAGACCGACTCTACGACTACATTATTACAAGTATGATTTAATCATTTTCTGATAAAGTTACACTGAAAATTGCAGGCAGTCATATTGATAAAACAGATAAGACAAAAGTCAAATGCTCTGTCAATTAATTTGGTTTCTGATGAATATTTTGCTCTCTCATTGTTTCCTCGCATCAAGTATATGCCCTTTGATGATATTATTTCAATCGCATTTCATTAAATCGATAGCTTTTGATAATTTATGCATAAAAGATTATTTCAATGGAATTAATCCATTAATTGATCACCATTGCCAATGGCGTAGCCCTGGGGGAGGAGGGTGGTAGGGAGAATGTAAACCCCTAAAACGGTTAAATAAATACAACTAGAGTAAAGTGTGAACAGTAAGGGAGAAAGGATGAAATATGAAAGACGCCTGGGCGACCTCCCAAACCCTCCATCAGTCTGATCAGTAGCCATCTTAATTCCCATTTTACTAATTTCGAGTTAGACAGGTGCGTGCCCCCACTCGTTCCGGTAACCCCCTCAATGGCTGGATTCACGCTACGCAGCTGGACTGATGGTTGCTTTATTTGGAACCCAGTATTTTTTAATATATAGTGTCCTTTCTGAATTGTACCACAGCCGGCGTTCCCACTTTTTCAAGTACCCCAAAAATGAAAATGACCCCTTTTTACTTCTAATAAGTGCCACTTCCCCTTCTCATAAATACTAATTTTCACCTCTTATAAGTGCCCCTATTCAAATCTGATATGCGCCCCATTTACTTTAAAATAAGTGCATCTTTCCCCCTTTACCTATATTTCCCATTGTCACTTACAAAGTGTGCACCGTACGTGCTATGACATGATATTTTTTTGTATCATCCCTCATCTCCCCCATAACAATGGAAAAATATAAACAATTTTGAATTTCCCCGCAATTCGCATGCTCCACTCGCTTGTATTTTTAGTTTCCCAGTAGTAACATATTAAAGGTCTTCTTCATTCTTTCATTTTTGAGATTGTGCTTAAAATCCTATATTTCTGGTCATGTGACAAGCTCTCAACCAATCAAAAGCCAACAATTTTTTGATGCAGGATATATTAATATGATCTAATCAGTCACAATCAGATGGTGACATTGCGACCTCACAAAACTTTAAATTTGTCAATCTTCAGGAAATCACTACAACTGCAAAGTATTATACTGCAGCAGGATGTTCGACCACAGAAAGATATATGTTACAAAATCATCCTGATAACGTTTTAATTACAATGTAGGGATATTATAATATTATAATATACCAATGTCTAAACATTGTATTTTTTTCACCTTGAGGTTATCCGGCCTTTGTGGAGTCCTTGTACGAAAGTAAATATTTGATGATAATAGCGCAACCACTTATCCAACATGTTTTCAATTTAGATCGGTTAAAAGCTTGTGCGAAGATAGTCTATAAATTATTTTTCATCAAAAACTAATTACACTAATTTGTTTAACTAATTAATTGTATTCTTTAAACCACGAATATGAATAGAGTATCCGTCATGAAGTACCAAATGACTGATCACAGAAATTAGGTTGATGAGATGTGTAGGCTATTTATCGACGGAATTAATTGAACTAGTTTATGATAAAAGATTGAAATTGCCACCACCAACACTGACTCAAAGACTCCAAATATAATTTGATCTATACATGTATTATATTGTGCCCTCTCATGCATAACTAATGCGCATTATTTTCTCCTCCCTCATCTTCTTCTCAACCCCACATGCAGCTCATCCTTTTGTATTATTTTCTGTACCCCCGATCTCTCACTCCTTTTTTGGCATTGCCTACTTTTTGTATTGTGACCTTAATCTCAGACTTGTTGTCCCGTTCTCATTTCTGTTGGCATCCCCTCTTTTTATCTCATATTTCTAGTTCCTTTTTGTAGTTACGAATTTGATAATTCAATTACTCATTATTCCTAACTATCATTTAAGAGGTCCATATTAATTATTGTATATAAGCATCGCTTTTTAGTGGACCCCTCAGTTTCCGATATCTATTCCATAATATTGTTGTAAATGATTATAATTGATTTGTAATGTTTTGTTGCGAAACAAATAAAATTGAATTGAATTGAACACCCCCAACCACCACCATCACAATCAATAAATAACGACATGACGGAATACAGCAACAACAAAAAACAAAAAACAAAAATCAAAATTTATACCCTATAATGATGAAAACAATGTTGACTTTGATATTTTCTTCATTTTTTATTGCATAATTAAAGAATGCTAATAACAAATTTGACAATTATGCCTTGATAATTTGACATCGTATTTTATTCGCTACTAATTATGAAGGGCAAGGTAATTTCGCTGTATATACCCAAAGCCAATTATGACGTCTTGTGTTTTGGCGGGCGGGCGGGCGTTACGGGGTGGGGGATATAGAAGTGGTTTCCCCCCCCCCCCCACCCAACGCATAGGCCTATGAGGCAGGCGTTAGGAGTCTGCAACCCCCTGGGGTTGATACATTTTTCGATTTTTGGGCAACCACTCTTTCATAATTCGGGCAGCAAGATGCCTAAAAAGTCTCACGTTCAAGCAGGAAATGCCCGAATATGTGATGTCTGTCACTAAATACTACAATAAAAAGTGTCAACAGTTTTGCCCTCGCTTTGCTCGCGGGCGGAAAATTTAGAAACTGGAGATTTATTATTCAGGCAAAAGGTCCCAACCCCTCGCGGTAATATCCCCCTATGATTTCCACACAGCCATTCCCCCGAATGGCGACCTTTTTTCCATTTATCTTTTTCTTTTGCCCGTCAGAGATTTTGAAAACACTATAGAACGCTTACCCAACATTAGAAAAACCGACATTTTTTTTGAGCTTGTCCAGTGCCCCTAATTTAAAAAAAAACTGGCGCCGCCCCTTTTTATTTTTATCTGGACGCCATTGTCCGAAATGGAACGTTCTTCTGGCTTTGACAGTTCGATGATGAATAACAACGCCAAGATCAGCCTTGACCGACTAGAAAAAGCCTGAATAAGAATTCAACGAACGGGGTTGTTACAAGCAATTATTTCGATGATATTCGAGCTATTGAAGATGACGCTGGCGGACAGTGGCTGAATGACTGAGGAAGTGAGGGTTGTCGTCATATCTTCTTTGTAAGAGTGGAGATGTTAATTAGAACTTTACGGGATTTATTATTTTCTGATCGCCTATTATAGAGAAAAAATGACAACTACATCATTAAGTTGCTTGAATGATCGCTGTTGTCAGATACGTAAAACAGTCCACTTCTTCCAATCATCACGACCGCATTCAGAGGCACAATTTGGGTATTAAGATAATTTTATTAAATAAGATGAAAATATAAGATGACAAGATGATAATACGATGGAGTCACTAAGGAAAGGGAGAGGGCCAGAATATTGAAAGAGATATAGAGTTACATACATAAATACATAGATAAAATAGATAGATGGATAGATAGATAGAGAGGGAGAGGGGGTGATACTACATGCATATATACACTATATAAAGAGAGAGCGGGAGAGTGAGAGAGAGAGGGAGAGAGGGAATGAAAATCTGAATGCCAGATTAATTTTGTGTGTGCAAGTGCGTGTGTTTGTGTGCGTGTGCGTGTGTTTGTGCGTGTGTGTGTCTGTCTGTGTGTGTCTGTCTGTCTGACTGTCTTTGTTCAATCAAGAAGTTACCTTGGTTCAATGCACTGTTTTATTCCTCACCCAGTAAGTTGGCGCAAGTGAAATCTGGCAGTCTTGTAAAGATTGTCTGATGTTCAGTCATGCATGAAGGGATTCAAATGAAAATGGTACCTAACTGTACTGGGAGGATAACTCATGAAACCCATAATTAAATATTCATACTTCAAACAATACAACTTTTAACAAGTGGGACATTTTTTCTGACTCACCCTGTATAGGTTGATGTAGTGAGTCTTTTCGATTATTACTTTTAAGATATTGCTTTTTTGAGATAGCAAAAGAAATTTAAGTTGTCGGCATTATTATGTTTGTCTCATTGATTAGTTGCCTCGACGTGCGTCTACGAGCCGCCTAAATGCACCCCACCAACCACCGTCGAGCTGGAGGATGGGACTTCAGTCTATCTGGTCCAGAAATGGGTCCAGGGTCCTAGAACTAATGCATTCACCTCTACCCACTGCAAGAGACCCATTCAAAGTGGCTTCTACACCTGCAGGCGACCTGGTAAGTACGTGGTGTAGTCTCAGGGGCAACGTAACGGGGTTGGGTGGGGGGGGGGGGGTGCTTCTGTTCTCTGCAATTGTCCTACCTATACCCCGCCCCGACATTTCAACATTTTTTACAATTTTGTTTTGGCTAGTCAGATATTGTGGATAACGCTTCAGAACAGCGTAAAACTTATTTTATTATTTTATTAGTTTTTTTTTGTTGCATGCCAGATACTTTTTTTTTAAAGACCTGTGACCTTTCTGACAAATATTCAAGAGCCGCCTATTATTAGTCTAACACTGTCAGGCCTCTTTATCCTTCCCATTCTGTAGGCCAGAATTACTAATCTGTGAATGTTGACCTAAAATTTTAGATTTCGAATTTAAAATCAATTTCATGAACCATAATCGTAAAATTAGGACATAAAATATTATGTTACACTTAAACACTGGCAAGGTGTGATTCATTTTGGAGGTAAGCATCTTTTCATAAATCTTCGAAATAACATAACGAGAGCTCATATTTGTGATAATTATGAAAGTTTGATATTGAAATAAGAAATATCAAAACAAATTATAGGATTACAGGATAGAGATGATATCCAGACGATACCAATTTTGTTGTTGCTAGTGTGACCTAGGTATGATTTTGAATTGAATTGAATTGAACTTTATTTCATTCATCATAAAAACATCATAACAATCATATAAAATACAAAACATAGCGTACAAGTTAAAGAGAAACATTTACAATACAATACAACAACAAAAATATATATGAATGTGGAGACAGCTAGGAAAGCCAAAGGCTTTATTGGTGCTGCCACCAAAACAGTCATAAAGTATAATACAGTATTATATTGTTGTTTGAGAGGGTGATTTAAAAAAAAGAAAAAAAGAAAAAAAGAAGAAGCCTACTAGAGGGGGGGGGGGGACAAAAACAAACCAAAACCAAAAACCAGACCGTGTACATAATCAATCTTTATTTATTTTGTTGGATTAAAAATGATTTATATCTCCTTTTAAAAACGTTAATTGATGACGATAGTCTTTATTGCCCTGTCAGGTAGTTGAGGTCTGAAATGTTGTGCTCTCTCAATTACTCCGTATTATTCACATGCACTAAATAGCACTCCCCATGAAATTGCGTTTTTGTTGTATCATCTATTCCGTACAATATTTTTGGATTGAATTGCTATCCTCGTATGACATCATTATCCATACGTGCATCATCATGTCCTTTGTTTAGTCTCGCTTTGTTGATCCCCACTGTTCTTTGTACGTCAATACATTTACATGACATTTATATTGCGTTCATTATAACCTGATGAATATGTTATTTTCCTTTTATCATTATTGTTTTATTACTTATTCGGCAAAGACAAACAAAATACAACAGTAAATACGAAATAGATTTTTTTATTTTATTCGAAAGCAAGTGTATGTGGGTGTGATGATCAAAGGAGAGAAGGCAAATAAAGAATGAAAGAGTGGGAGAGAGAGAGAGAGAGAGAGAGAAAGGTGTGTGTGTGTGTGGGGGGGGGGGCGTGGCTAGCTGGGACAGACAGACGCAAAGATGATAAAATGCCGTATTTTGGAAATGGATTGCAATGTGTCGATTAAAAATAATAAGCATCACAGAGGTGCGTACATTTCTGTTTATCAAAATGACAATCAACTAGAGGCGGCGCTCGCCAGCCCTATTCCGCCAATCTTCTTCTTTTCTATAGTTCAGCAAGAGTAATTATGGGGACAGAAAATGGTTCAACATTGCATGATAGCAGAGGAGACCGGGAGTAGCCACTGGGTGCTGCACTCCAAGATACCTCTTTCACTCATTTCATTATCGCGGCAATATACTGTCATACCATTATCAATTTTATTCACCATTTTATCAACAAGCTTTATTGCCGTCAATCGGATACAAGATCATTATCATCGTAAAATGTCACGATATTACCAGTATTTTGTGCTCCTGTTCTTTCTTTAGTTCTCTATCTCTTTCTCTCTATTTCTTTCTCTCTCTATCTCTTTTTCTCCCTCCCTTCCCCATCTCTCCCCTCTATCTCTACCCCTCATTCTCTCCGACTCTCCCTCCCTTTTCTCACTCTCCAACCTCCCTTTTCCATCCCTGTCATATACCGCAAAGTATATATTTCACGCCCTCTTTCTGTCTACCTTCCCATTTCCCGGCATGCCCTGCCCCTCCCTCTCTCTCTCCTATTTTATTGTTTCTGTCTTGTTCACTTTCAACCTCAGTCTCATCTTTCCTATAAAATGTAAAATTCTCCCTATTTTTTTAGTAGAGTTGTTGTTGCTGTTGTTGTTATTTCATTTTTTACTTCATCACATTCTCTTTCTACCTTATCTTTTTCTTCTCCTTAATATCTTTCATTTACTATCGCATCGACTTTGTCTTAATTATAGGTTTTGCTGTTGAGCACATTATAATATTGTCAGAGGATAGTACAAAGCGAGAGCCAAACGGACATTAACTCACATCACCAAATCTAGAGATATCGCTTCTTTGACTCTATAAGCCAAATAATTATGTAGGGCCTCATAGTATATTTCCATAAATTTGACGTAACCAAAAGCCTATTTTCTTTTTTCATGGCAATCTTCATCTTTCTTCCTTATTGTAAGTCTTATTGCCCGCAAGAAGGCCGCAAAGAGCTGTGTAGCCTATAACGTCAATGGTAGTAAACGTATTATTTCAGGTAACCGACGTTATCCCTAGCTGCATGTGAGACCCCGACTAAGAATTTCTAATCATAATTCAATTCAATATATAAAACCTAATGTAAATCATCTCTTTTTCAATATTTCCTTACAATGTGTTGCACTATATAGATTGCACATCTGCACCATGTCTACACGGATCGACTTGCACCGAGACCAGGTCTAGTTATAAATGTAACTGCGCACATGGCTCATATGGATCAAACTGTCAACACGGTACGTTATTTCTAAAAACATAAATGAAAACATTTCTCAAATGATGTATACCACTTTACAGAGAAACGAATGTGATTTGTGCAGCCATACAGTCTCGAATTGATCACTGGTTAATTACTTGAGTACAGGTCAAGATTCTGATAATTTCCACTACACGCCTTAATTTGCTAAAAATTAAGCAGCCTAATAATTCTAGTTTATCTCATGAACCGAGATACGAATTATATCCCGAATATGTATGTGTATGTATGTGGGTGGATGGGCGCGTGTGTGTGTGTGTGTGTGTGTGTGTGTGTGTGTGTGTGTGGGAGTGCCTGTGTGCGTGTTTGCGCAAAATAGATGGTCAAATAGATAAATAGATAAGTAAATGGAAATGAAAAATGCATAGGTTTCATAATACAATGCATAACAATGAGCTAGAAATTAAAAAGGAAGACATTTTAATAATTCATTGCATCATTTTTATTTCTCAATTCTGCAATGCCATCTTTAGTGACAACACCGTTAATGCCTACCAGCACCACCTCTCCTGCAACAGCGTTATCATCATTGTACTCGACCTTGACAACGACAATTTCTGCGCTCATTCCATCGACATCGTTGCCTTTTATTGCAGCGACGACTCCTGACGTCACGACTGATGTCCCGACTACCAACATGCCAGTACAAGATTCGACAAATGGTGACTCGTCATCCGGTACGTATTGCAGAAGTTTCTGAGATTTCCCCACCTTGGAAATTTTGCCCTCTGATCGTTAGGATAGTTTACAATTAATCAATGATAATGAGTCCAAGGTAGGGAGGGGGGGGGGGGGTGGTGCGTGGAAGGATTGCAATAATTTTTGTTGAGGTTCACATAAATAAAAATATTTTTTTTTTGTTGAGGTTGACTTACCCCGTACCGAAATCTTTCTGTATATGAAATTATGTGCGTGTTTTTTTTTTAAGTTTAAATTTACGTAACTTCAACTGGTAGACCTATTTCTTATATTTGTTTCATTTTCAATAGTGTGCGTTAGGCGTGTGTTTGTGAGGGTGTGTGCGTGCGCGCGTGTGCAAACGTTTTTTTTTTTTTGGGGGGGGGGGGGATGGTGTATCATAATAGGCATTATTTATTGAGGAATGATGTCGATGTTCGCCACATCATATTAAATTGGAATAGGCCTATGTTGATATAGGGTACCGAGATACCCAAGGATGACAGCGTAGAGGCCTATCCCATGTAATAATCTGCAATTGGGTTACGAAATACGAGCTAGGAGGGGTCTACACGCAAGTAATTCGACCTCATTTTGTGTGCAGGTAATAATTTCGTTTTACTTATAAATAAAGTTGAATTTCCACCATGATTATTGCTCTTCATTATAATCAAGTGAATATTAGTGGCTTAACTTTCCGAATTTTAGCTGACTAGCAGACAAGCAAAAGGGAAGTACAATTTGACTGAAACCAATGGAAATGAATGACTTAATATCTATTTTAAAAAAATGGGTGAACGGTTTAAATAATTACTGAAACAACCTTTCTCTCACAACGTTCAGCTCCACCAAGCTACCAAGGTAAACAGTACGGTTTCTCAAACGCATTCACCAAAAAGACTTTCGAAGACGCCAGGCAAGACTGCATGGCGTTCGTCCCGGCATCGGACTCGGGGCTGATCGAACTTACCGACGCCGATGAGAAGGCGTTCATCACTGACTACGTCTCGACGATGTCGATTCCCACAGGGTCATCACTGTGGATCGGTTGTCCAAAGTATCTGTCTGAAGACCCCGAAAAGGGCTTCTACTGCTATCATAGTGGCTACAGATACTCATTGAGAAATAACATCGACATTGGCTATTGGGGTAAGCAGGCGCGGATCCAGGGGGGGGGGGCCGAGCGGGCCTTGGCCCCCCCCCCGGCAAAAAAAAAAAAAAAAAAAAAAGAGAAGAAAGGAAAAGAAGGGAAAGGGAAAGAGGAGAGAAAGGGAAAGAAAGAAGAGGAAGAAGAAAAGAAAAGGGGGAAGAAGGAGATCGGGGGGGGGGCGAAAGGGCCTTTCCACCCAGGCTGTTGCCCCCCCCCCCCCCCCAATCAAAAAAATAATAGAGAAGGAAGGAAAGGGAAAGAAAAAAGGAAATAGGAGATACTGGCGTACTGATAGAGGGGGGAGGGGGGGGGGGGCTTGGGGGAAATCAAATTCAAACGTGTTTTATTTCTAATTCCATAATTGTGGATTACAAATAATGCTGAAATTACATAATTTCGGAGATTTTTCCTCACTTTTTAGTAAATTATACTTTTGTATGCGTTTGTTGGAAAATGACAAATTCCTAAATTTACAGCCAGGCAAGAAATACGATTCTTGAGATTCCTACATGTCAGGGACCGAGGAACGGCGGGAATCGGGAGCCTCAAGCCCCCCCCCCCCCACACTTTAACAAAAAAAGTATATTAAAGAGAAAAAAAAAAAAGAGAGCAAGAAAGAAAGAATAGTTAACTGCCAGTGTTAACAAATAAAGAGGCATCAAAATATGATCATCTGACCGTGATTAAATGCCTAAAACCCCTAAGCTTCCGGGGAATCTACCCCCTGGATTCCACCTAGGGCCCTAAGGTGGGCCCTTCGATGCTCATCTGACGGTTATTTAATGCCTAAAACCCCTGATTTTGGGGGGCTCCGCCCCCTGGATCCCACGCCAAATAGTGTCCTGCCAGTGACACAAAATAATAAGGATTATAACAAAATGCTCATCTGACCGTAAATAAACGCCTAAAACCCCTGAGCTTCCGGGGCTCTGCCCCCTGGATTCCACCTTGGGCCCTAAGACGGGCCCTTCGATGCTCAGTTGACGGTAAATTTTAATGCCTAAAACCCCTGATTTTGGGGGGCTTTGTCCCCTTGACCCCACGCCTAAGTGTCCTGCTAGTGTGACAAAATAAGGATTATAAAAAATGCTCATCTGACCGTAATTAAACGCCTAAAAAACCCCGAGCTTCCGGGGGCTCCACCGCCTCGACCCCACCAGGGGCCCTAAGGCGGGCCCCTGAATGCTTGTCTGACCGTAATTATTGCCTTAAACGTCTGAGCTTCCGGGGTCGGACAAGGTATCAAAATGTGTTAATCTGACCGCAGGCGCGTAGCCAGGGGGGCGGTGGGGGCGGTACCCAAACAATCACCGCCCACCCCCCCCCAAAAAAAAAAAAAAGAGGAGAGAAAAGGAAGAGGACGTAGAAAGAAAAAGGAGCAGACAAAGAACATCAAAGAACATAAAATTCAGACAAAGATTAGTGTAGAGAACGATACAACGCATCGTCTTCTTTCTCTAATAATTTAATGAAACGTAAAAGCCCCCGCGCTTCGCGCGGGAGGGGGGAAACTGAACTCAGACGAGGATTAAGCATGGAGAACGGTACAACGAATCGTCTTGTTTCTCTAATGATTTAAAGAAATGTAAAAGCTTCCGCGCTTCGCGCAGGAGGGGGGGGGGGGTAGGACTGAATGTAGACAAGAATTAAGAGTCGAGAACGGTACAACGAATTGTCTTCTTTCTCTAATGATTTAATGAATCGTAAAAGCTTCCGCGCTATGCGCGGGAGGGGGGGGGGTAACTGAATTCAGACGAGGATTATTTTCGAGAACGGTACAACGAATCGTCTTCTTTCTCTAATAATTTAATGAAACGTCAAAGCTTCCGCGCATCGCGCAGGAGGGGTTGGGGGGTTGGGACTACATTTAGACAAGAATTAAGAGTCGAGAACGGTACAACGAATCGTCTTCTTTCACTAATGATTTAACGAATCGTAAAAGCTTCCGCGCGGCCGGGGGGGGGGGGAAACTGAATTCAGACGAGGATTAAGAGTCGAGAAATGAATCGTAAAAGCTTCCGCGCTTCGCGCGGGAGGGGGAAAACTGAATTCAGACGAGGATTAAGAGTCGAGAAATGTACAACGAATCGTCTTGTTTCTCTAATGATTTAATGAAACGTAAAAGCTTCCGCGCTTCGCGCGGGAGGGGGTAACCCGTATTCAGACGAGGATTAAGAGTCGAGAACTGTACAACGAATCGTCTTCTTTCTCTAATGATTTAATGAATCGTAAAAGCTTCCGCGCTTCGCGCAGGAGGGGCCGGGGGGGGGGGGGCGGTGAAAATGAATTCAGACGAGGATTATTTTCGAGAACGAATAGTCTTCTTTCTCTAATGATTTAATGAATCGTAAAAGCTTCCACGCTTCGCGCGGGAGGGGGGGAAACTGAATTCAGACGGGGATTAAGAGTCGAGAAATGTACAACGAATCGTCTTGTTTCTCTAATGATTTAATGAATCGTAAAAGCTTCCGTGCTTCGCGCGGGAGGGGGAAAACTGAATTCAGACGAGGATTAAGAGTCGAGAACTGTACAACGAATCGTCTTCTTTCTGCTTCCGCGCTTCGCGCAGGAGGGGCCGGGGGGGGGCGGTGAAAATGAATTCAGACGAGGATTAAGAGTCGAGAAATGTACAACGAATCGTCTTGTTTCTCTAATGATTTAATGAAACCTAAAAGCTTCCGCGCTTCGCGCGGGAGGGGGGAACCTGTATTCAGACGAGGATTAAGAGTCGAGAACTGTACAACGAACCGTCTTGTTTCTCTAATTATTTAATGAAACGTAAAAGCTTCCGCGCTTCGCGCGGGAGGGGTGAACCTGAATTCAGACGAGGATTATTTTCGAGAACGGTACTATGAATCGTCTTCTTTCTCTAATAATTTAATGAAACGTCAAAGCTATCGCGTTTCAAGGAGGGGGGAGGGGGAAACTCGCCCCTCCCTGCACCCCCCCCCGCATTACGTCACTGCTGGTCACCATTACGTTCCAATTTTTGGCTCGCATAATTTCAAATTTGGGCCCCCCCCCCCCCTAAGAAATCCTGGATCCGCGCCTGGGGGTAAGATACAATCATTCAGACAAGGGCATCGTAGGATTTTTGACGTTATTTTCATTTCAGATCTATTTTGTGACATGGATGAGTTTATATCTCGGTAATAAGTCATTAGAGGGGGGGGGGGGGGGGCTGCAGCCTTCACGAACTTCTTGAAATGTGAACCCTTGCAGAATTTTGTCTCGAAGATTTATGTGTTATAGGATAATTGAAATGATTTCTAATCCTTTTTCAGCATAATCGTTTCACTTTTCACTCCTTCTCCAATTATCTCTTCAAAAAACGACTCAATATATCTTATTAAATATTTGTATTTGTTATCATAAGAATACAAATTGTCGTTGATCTACATTTAGGTAGATGATAACTATGGCATGTCACACAGGGATGTCTTTTTTTATTCAAGGCAACATGAAGATGAAAGCTCTGGTGACGTAATTCAAGATTAATGAGATTCGTAATAATAGGTAATTTAGGGCTTATTCAAGATTTACCTTAAAGGTAATACAAAGTTTTGGTCTGGGGTAATGAATTTGTTTCAAATGAACATTGGAGGCATATGCGATCCTACAATATTCAGTGATCGTTGTCGCGGTTGAAATCAAGTCTAAAGTTATGAAATTGTAAATAAGGAACTCTTTACGTTGTATAACTCCCTCTCAAGATCAAGATAGTATTTAAGCTATAAAACAATGTTTCTTGACTAAAATCGACCGATTAGCTATTCCCGTTTGGAAATTATATATCACAACTACATTATTCTGAGATTTCATGATCGCAGCTACTATAGTACGGCCGTATAGGCGCTATTAGAAATTTATCAAAATTTACCGGGAGCACCGGTAAATTTTTATAATCAATTTTTCTCGAAAGCTGAAGTGTTTTAGGGGCTAAATTTTCAAGTGCTTATAATACATCCACAGGGGCATCCAAATATATCAAAATTGTAAAGAATCACAATCCATTCAATTTTCCAAAACTTTGTATTACCTTTAAAAACTCTTCAAACTAAGGTAACTCACGTTTTAACCTCCATTGATCGTTTGACTCTGTCTTTTGTTTTATTCAGATTGGGACACTAACGAACCGCAAAGGGATGGCAGACGATGTATGGTTCTGAACCTTGCCACACAGAAGTACATGTCGGAGTATTGTAGTTCAGCAGCAGCTATAGCACTTTGTGAATGGACACCGTAACTTAGTACATAAACGACAATTCTGCCTTTATATCCATAACCTTTCTTATATTCATGTTAAAGCTTATCTGCCGTAGTTTATAGGAGGGATTAGACCGCTCTGCAAGGTCACTGGACAGGTGGTTATCTCATCAACTCAGCTCTCAGTTAACATAAGAAAAAGAGGATCATGGGGGACCAATGGTCACCGATTAGGCATTGGTTGTTATATAGAGGGCGCACGTAGCTACAAGTAGTGCAGTGGGCCTATAATTATTATGATTTTAATGACGTTGGTGTAAATAGAACGTTAAAGGGACTATGTCCCATTTGCAGGCCAAAAAAATGAAAAAGTTAAATTCCAACTGCATTTGAAAGATAATACTAATTTAGAACTTCCCTAAAAAAGGTGGGTCTTGAAAATGTCTTCAAGTGGGAAAATAACGACTATTAGTTGTCAAATCGACTTTAGGGCTATAGAGCCCAAAAGTAATAGTCTTGATTTTCAGACAATTGTACCGAATGGTCATACGTTTTATGCTGCTCAAAGATTCAATCAGTTTAATCTTGGCCATCACAAGAAGTGGGTTATTGATGTAGACAAATACTCATGTGCCCATTACAACTCTTTTCATTTATGTTATTACCAAAGAAGAAAAAAAGCCAGTCAGTCACTCAATAGTGTCTGACAGTGAAGTCTAGCAAGTAAACGGTTTTCCTTGCATAATTTGAATATGAGGACACTGCTAACGTTTAAATTTCACAGATAGGACATACATGACATATTCATAATTCCTGCAAAGTTCTACAGCATTTGAGGTTGGCTGCAAAAGGGACATAGTACCTTTAAAGGATGACGGCAATGACGATGACGATGCTGAGTGGTGATGATGGTTGGACGTCGGAGGACTCTTTTTAGTTGTATGACCGTGATTCATATTATAATTTTGAAGTAAACATAGCATATGACTGTCTATTGTTTGTAGTAACGATTCATAGTTCCCCCACTTTTTCAGATACCCCTAAAGTGCCACTTTTTACATAGGACAATTGCCCCTTTTCTTTTGTAAGTACTACCCCTTCCCCTTCTAATAAATGCCCCCTTTCCTTGTGATAAGTGCACCCCCTATTTTTTTCATAAGATCCCCTACACTTTCTCATATTTTTTTCACCTCTGATAAATACCTCTTTTCCTTTGTAATAATTGCCCCCACCCCCTTCCGATAAATTATCATTTCGTTCTTTGATGAGAGCCCCTGTTCACCGCTGATAATTGCCCTTTATACTTCGACACGTGCACCTTTTCTTTTTTCTGATAAGTGCCTACTTGTCCTTTCTCCATTACATGTACCCTAATTCAAAGCGACTTAAAGCCAATTTTTCTTTTATTTTCCCCAGAGCTCGCATTAATTTTATAGGTGTTATTATTATGTTACTTATAAAAGAACTTTTCAGTCTTTCTTCATTAGATTGTGCATAAAGGTATTACAAAGTTTTGGTATGAAGTCATGAATTTGGTTCAAATGAACATATCGGAAGCATACGCGACCCTACAATATTCAGTGATCGTTGTCGCGGATTAAATCGAGTCTAAAGTAATGAAAATAACATAATAAACTCTTTACGTTGTATAGCTCCCTCTCAAGGTCAAGATATTAATTAAGCTATAAAACAATGTTTCTCGACTAAAATCGATCGATTAGCTTTTTCCGTTTGGAAATTATATATCACAACTACATATTTTGAGATTTTCATGGTCGCAGCTACTATAGTACGGCTGTAGGCGCTTTTTGAAATTCATCAAAATTTACCGGGAGCACCGGTAAATTTTTATTTTCAATTTATCTCAAAAGCAGATGTGGTTTAGGGGCTAAATTTTCTAGTGCTTATAATACATCCAAAGGGGCATCCAAATATATCAAAATTGCATAGAATGACTATCCACCCAATTTTCAAAATTTCCCCAAACTTTGTATTACCTTTAAAACTCATCAGGGTTTGTTTTTTGTCCTCTTTATAGGATGTAATTTTTCGCACTGCGACCTCACACATCTTAATTTTGTTTTGCTCGCTCGCTTCGCCAGCTCGAAAATTAATATTCAGGCCATCACAACCAACTGCAAACTATGCTGCTTAAGCAGTATCTTGTACCATGTAAAGAGGGAAACAAATATTGATGTCATCCCTGGTAGTGTAATCACAATCATGACAATGTATGCCCCCTTACTTTGAAAGATAGTACGCCGCCCCTGCTCTCTTGTGAAGAGAAGACACAATATCTATTAGTTTCCTTATTTTTTTAAACTCATCTCGACGAGATATGGGATCTTGTCATCTCATTTTCTCACCCCACATAACATGGACATAATGAACATAATGGAAGTTGACCTAAGGAAAATTCTCCGCTATTATTCATAGATTATTAACTATCATGAGAAGATGGGGAATTTTTTTCTCAATAATAATAAAAACCCTTATCCCCAGAAGATGTGTTTGTTGGATATCGGGGTTCACCATGAACCATTTTAATTAACATTTTTTTCAACTCTTTTTTCTGATTTAAGTTTAATAATGTACATCCCTTTCCAGCCTATATATTATAATTATAATACATTAATGGGATTTTTTTTTTTTTTTTTTTTTGTTTTTAGGGGGATAACACGACCTCGAATGTCACCTGTTATATGTATGTATATATTTATTGCAGATGAATATACAGATATAGATGTATGTATAATTACAAGTGGTAAGACAATGCTTTTTTTAAAACTTTTAACCCATTTTAAATATTTAGAAAACTTGTCAAAACGTCTTCAATATTTTCACATTTATTTGTCTATTCATAATGTGGTAACTTTAAACCATTTTTGTATTCAATACACTCCTATTTCATGGATATAAGTTAAGCCTATTACTGTAACAATGTTATATTTGTTATATTCGTCGCTGTTATTATTTTTATATATAACAACTTGGAAAAGTAAGATTTGTTATAAATAGCACCATACGTAATACAGACTAAAACATTATGATTAATTTTTCCATTATTTCGTTATTTCAGGGCACAATATATTTTATTTTCTTACAATTTTGTATGAGCCTTGAAAGGATGCAGACCCTTGATGAAAAATTTAGCAATTTCCAATATTCGGACAAACCGTCATCCCATATTCGGGTAGCAAAGCGGTCTAATTGTCTTATGTAGTATATTTTAATGAAAACAATTATTATTTACAACATAGTGATTCTAAGGTTAGTTTACTCGCGATGTTCGAGCAAGAGACGTCAGAACACGGGCGAAAAATGTGTATGTACGACTATGAATGCCTGGTGATATACGGTCGTTGATAACCGATAGGTCACATTGTCACTTGTCATTATTTTTATGACAACATTAAAGAGCAAAAATATATATTTAACCCCGAGCGCAAGGACTTTCAAGAAATGATTTCAGCGCCAATTTAATTTCGCTACGGTATAAACCATTGTAATCATGATTAGCTAACATAATATTATGCATCTTTGTCATGTTTGCACATTTTAATTGGTAGGAGATAAGGACTATTGAAATTGCCTTCGGGTGATTTTCGGAAGTCCTTGCGATTGTGCTCTTTCATTTTTATCCTTTGATTTCAATTTTAAGATTATACTTGACGATCATTTACGATGAATAACAGCAACTAATGTGGGAGGGAAACAGGACTGGTTGAATGACTATTGAAATATTACAAACAAACAACAATGGGTGAGGTATCAAATGTTAATAGATTAATAGTGGACAGTATGCATTGTTGATTCCCAGCTTAAAGACCACTTTCTGAACTTTCAAACAATGAATAATATGAATACCACAATTCTCTTCTTATTTACCTTCTTTGTATGTTTATTGCTCACTAATTAAAGAGGGTTCGGAATCAAATGATAATAAACTGTTTCTGTGAAATGTTTTGTATAGATTGGTTAAACATTACTGTTTTCAATCACAATATAGTGAAAGATAAAAATTGACACACTGGGCAAAGGTGATTCACATGTGTGATCCACGATGTTTGGTTTATTTAGGCAGGACCTAATGACAGCCGGTTGTACTCAGACATCGTGATTATAAAGGTTCATTTGAACAAGAGAAGGACGTAATGAATTATAATTATGTGGAGCATTTGACGACCTAATATGATAAAATAGAGTGAGATGATGAGTGGTGACGGAGAGAGATAAAGAGAGAGAGAGAGAGAGAGAGAGAGTTAGAGAGAGAGGGGAGGGTGCAGGATAATAGGCAAAGTACTATTTAGCGATTGAAAGGAAGGAGAAAAAAAGAGATCGAGAAAATGAAAAAGAACGGATGGAAGGAACGAGACAGAGAGAGAGAGAGAGAGAGAGAAAGAAGGGGAGAGAGAGATAAGGAGAGAGAAGGAGAGAGAGAGAAGGAGAAAGAAAGAGAGAGAGAGAGAGAGAGGGTTGGATTAAAGAGCAAAGACATAAACCTCGCGATTTCTATGCCTTATCATGGAACTATAATACGTCCATGGCTTCATGCTGATTTCGCAAACAAAATATTGTCATCATGTAAAAAATGTTATCATTAGCAAAAGCAGGACTGGATGAAGATGAAATCAAAAGAAGAGAGTAAATAAAAATGGTACTGTATCAGGTTAGATGAGAGATGCAGTTTAGTGAGAACAGATGGATAGATAGATAATTAGATCGATTTTCAATCCAATTCAAATAAACATTTATTTTCTTCCATTCAATTTGACAACATCTTTGATCTGTTCAAACAATACAATTTATACGTATAACATAAATGTGATTTAAGAACTTGTATTACAAGGAAAAATGCGCGAATCCCGGAAAGAATTGCTTGTAATGGGTACGCCCGAATACACAAATACATGATATACATTATAAGTAGAAGAAAGGAAGAAAGGGAAATGCAAGGAGGAGAAGAGGATAGAGAGCTTGGAGAAAGAGAAAAGAAGAGGACTGCAACCCAGTAGCAATGGAGTGTATGGCATGCATAAACATCATAATGGCAAGATATAGGTGAAGGGCAGTGGCTTACGCAGGATTTTTTCAAGGGGGGGGGGGGGGGAGTTTAACATTTTGACATCGGGCCAAAAAAATTCGCAACGACCCAGTCAGCCGCTGAATAAGCGGGGGGGGGGGGGGGGTAAGAAGACATTTTTGTTTTGTTTTGTTGTCCCGAAATTTGAAAATTTGACCGATCGACATTCCGTTTCGTTGGGGGGGGGGGGGGGGGTAAGGTCATCTTTTTTAAAGTCATCTATTAGGATATTTTTTTAATTAAAAAAAAAAAAAACTCAAAAGGGGGGGGGGGGGGTTCCCCAAACTCAAGCACATTAAAAAAACTGAAGGGGGGTTTAACCCCAAACCCTCCCCCCTCCCCCCCCCCCCCCCCCCCCCCCCCCCCCCTGCGTACGCGCCTGTGTGAAGGGTATAATGTGGAAATATTTGACTGCATTTTTATAGGATAATTTATCCAAGTCAAACGATGTATCAGTATAGGCCTATTTGATAAATCCAGATACAGATAGATCGTTTCACTTGGATAAATACGAAAATACATACTAGTTTGACAGACAGATAGAAAAAACATGCTGGTTTGATTTGTTTTGATTTTGATTTTGATGTGTTTTTTTTAATTCCATATACATCAAAATATTTACTAGGCAATCTTATAAGTTTTGATGTATGATAATGACATGGTATATACAGGAAAGGGGTGGTCTTAAGCATATAGGCTCGCCGTGACGTCCCTTCGAGAATAAAAATACGAATACATAACAATTAAGATAGGAAGGAAGAACGATGGAAAAAGAGCATATGAAAGAAAAGGGACAGAGAGGAGCAGGGAGGGAGAGAAAGTTACATTCTTCATGATAGTATGATGGGGACAAGTACATTATACTAGTTATATCAAGTCAAGTTGTGCATGTATGTGCCTTTTGACAGCTATTATTTAAGATTGATAGATAAATGGATAGGTAGAGGTAGATAAGCGGATAGATAGGTGAATGGATAAGATGGATAGACAGGTTGTTAGAAAGACACATTCATAGATAGATGGATGGATAGATAGGTAGATTGATAGGAAAAAAACAGTTTGTACCATGATAGAAGAAAACGTGGGTAGATAGTAATAGTAGTAGTATAGTAGTCGCTGAATGCAGAGCGAATATAAACAGTGACAAGTTAATCACCAATAATTAACGTAATGATATAACTGACAATTTGCATTGAAATTTCTTTGACATTGCTTTTTGTTAGTCTTGTAATGCAAAATTATTTAGTTTGATATATAGGAAATGAAAAACGTACCAACTTGGAAGCACTGCTTGTTATGTGTAGGTTCGCACAAGAATAATTCAAATTGTATACATTAATAACATGAATTTTGAAAGATTAGGGAGTAATGATAGATAAATATGTGTATATAATATAGGTAGATATAGGTGGATAAATATAATATACTAAATATCTAATAGACCGATAAAGATATTGAAAGAATGATAGGTTGGGTGTCAGGTAGACTATATTAAAAAAGGGAGATTTATTGGGGAAAGTGGGTCGAATGAAATGAGTAGAATGGAAAGCCATGTAGGTTCAAATGACAACAACAGGAAATGTAAATTGGTGCCATTATCCTGGAATGCACTACCCCTTGACATAAAATCGATTAATACAATGCTATCATTTAAAAGAGCGGTGAAAACGTTTTTTTTATTGCGCATTATCTTTAAATCCACCATCAAAATTTGCCTACTTTCAATCTTTATAAATTCCCCTCGTAAACCCGTCGTTACAAAACACAATAATTTTTAGTACTCTATTTTTTTACTTCCATTCATTGAAACGTTGAATATAACCTTCCATGACCTGGTATGAATAAACTTATAACGAGTGGCCTACTTGGGATACTCCCAAAACCTGTTTTGTATACAAATAAAGGTTTACAGTCTATATAAACCAGCTCGCTGATCTCACATTTCTAATCATAATTGTCCAGAAACTTAATGGCCGGAATTCACAAAGGAGGTTTGTCGACAAACCTTGGTTTTCGTACGTCATATGACGCGTTTTACGCGTTTTTTACAAACCTGGTTTGTAAAGAACAAAAGGAGGTTTGGCGAAACAAAAGGAGGTTTGAGCTCAAACCTTGGTCTGAGCTCAAACCTTGCTTTGTGAATTCGGGCCAATGAGTCTTCTCATTCTATAATATATCCTAAGTTGGCCACCCAATATTCAAATGTGCATCTTCTTTTTAAAAATCTTCATATATCAAATTGAAATCCAACTACATTGTACCACATACATTTGTGAATCTTGATGTACCCCCCCCCCCTCCCCTCTTTCCTTTTTCGTCTTTCTCTCTCTCTCTCTCTCCTTCTCTCTCTCTCCCCTTCTCTTTCTCTCTCGCGTTCCTTCCGTCCGTTCTTTTTTCTTATTTCCTTTAAATCGCTAACTACTTTGCTTATTATCCTGCACCCTCCCCCCCTCTCTCTCTCTCTCTCCGTCACCACTCATCATCTCACTCTATTCGATCATATTCGGTCGTCAAATGCTCCACATAATATATTATAGGCACCAGGTAGCCGTACAAACACCATTTGGACATTCAGAGCTAAAACCTTATCATTGTTTCTTATTCTTTATTTCCAATGCTGAACAAGAATATCCTACAAATGCACATGTTCATTAACCTTTGAATCGATACTTGCTTTACTTTTAATCTTCTTTTAATCAGACATTCTAACGGTTAAATGAATTAGCCCATTCAAGTGTGAATGTTTGAAACTTGATTTTAAATAATGATGTCGGTAGAGTATTAATTTCCTTTAATTTGGTTGTTAACTACTATATTTTATTGACGGTTTATATGAAAATTGCTCACAATAAAAAGAGTTCACTTTCTCTTCTTTTGCTGAGTGTATATTCAAATGGGTAAATCCTATATATTGTGTGGCATCAAATGAACCTCTTAAAGCCCAAGTCCACTCCAAAAATAAATTACTTTCAATAGAAGCAGAAAAATCAGACCAACCAATCAAAAAAAGTCTGAGCAAAATCGGATAACAGTGAATTTTTAATGACATTAAAAACATTGAAAATCACTAGACAAAATAATTGGCAACTCACTCATGAGTCTGCGACGTCATGTCCTCACTATCCACTAATTATTTTCTTTATATTGATGATATAAATTTCCTATTTTTTCCTTAAGAATCTTATTTTTTCACACCAGCATCCAAGTTAGATTAAAAGTAATATGTTTTTGTGTGGATGCACTAATATAGAGTTATATTTTCCAGTTAAATCATGAAAAATGTGAATTTTGATAAACTATTTATATAAAAATCAATAATTATGAATATACAATATTCAGAAAAAAGTATAAATTCTTCAAAGTTCAAAAAAGATTTTGTGAAATGTCATGCACGCAATATGATACAAATCATATATAATCTGGGCAAAATCATGGGGAAATCAAGTTTTGGGGAATAAAAGGGAAATTAATGGGATCAAACCATATAGAGCAATTGATAAATAGTGAGGACATGACGTCACAAACTGATAACCATCTTGGCAAATTGTGTTTCTCATAGTTCCATAGTTTTACATACTTTTTCAAAAATTCATAACTTTCTTATTAGTTATCCGATTTTGCTCAATCTTTTTTTGATTGTTTTTTTGTTGCTTTTATTGAAAGTGAGTTATTTTTCGAGTGGACTTGTCCTTTAAATTTGGGAGCAATAGAAGTTACTTATTAATGGTAACAGCTCCATTATTCTGGCGTTCTGAGAACAAAGAACATATCAGTGAACATAATTATTGAATACTTACAAGAATAATGACAAAAATGGAATGTTACACAAATTTTATCAAATGTAGTATTTAATTTTCGAAATTAGCATTGGTCATCTATGAATTTAAAACTCGGTGTAAAATTGTCGGAGGTAAAAATAACAGATACGGTAAATAGTGGTCTATGATATTAATATGATTAATATTAAGCAAATAATAATATTACCATTGGTTAAGGTGATTGTACAAACTTTGCAGTGGCGGATCCAGGGGTGGGCCGAAACGGCCGCGGCCCCCCCTATTGGCGGCGAAAAAAAAGTTGAGAAGGAAAAAAGAGCCGGAAGAAAAGAAGGAAAAAAAAGGAAAAAAAGGAGAAGATAAAAGAAAAGAGAAGAGAAAAGGAAAAGAAAAGAGAGAGAGTTCCAAAAAAAAGAGGAAAGAAAAAGAAGAGAGGAGCCGGGGAGAAAGAAAGACACCGAAATGGCACTAAAAATTAGTGACAGTAACGACGAATAAGGGAAAGACAAGGGGAGGGGGGGGTGCGTGAAGGCGGATGCATTGAGGGGGGAGGGGTGACTGGCCGTATTCTTATTTTTAGCTTATGCGAAACTGAGTCGGAATTATGGTTATTTTCAAAAAATCTTAGCATGCTTCTGAAAAGGCCGCGCCCGGCCCCTCCAAAGAACGGCAGAATGGTCATCTATAAATTCTGGGGTCATTCTCGATGGCTTGGGAGCCGTTATTGAAGTGGGGGCGGGCCGGCCCTACTCAAATGGTAGTGACGGTAACGATGGATAAGGGAATAAGGAGGAAGGGATGCACATGCAGGCGCGTACGCATACAACATGGCAGAGCTTGAGGGGCCTGGCAGAGCCTTTTCAAGAGAGAAATTGTCTTTAGGAGAGAAATTCGGTTATTTCTAAAATGAAATGAAAGGGCTATTTGACTTTCAAGAGAGAAAATTGTCTATAAGAGAGGAAGAGAGGTTTTTTCTAAAATGAAATGAAAGGGCTCTTGTCAAAAAGCCCTTTCATTTCATTTTTTCTCTCGAAATAAACTCTCTTTCTCTCTTATAGACAATTTTATGAGATGGAATCTTAAATCTGAAGCCCTTTTGTGCTCTTTGAAAATAGCATACTGAATGGGGGCAGTGCAATTTAAATTTCAAGGGATGGATTAGAGTTATTATCGCTCTTGAAATTTAAATAGCTCTTTCATGTCAGAAATAAGGCTTTCAATATAGACAATTTTATGAGATGGGATCTTCAATCTGAAGCCTTTTTGTGCTCTTTGAAAATAGCACACTGAATGGGGGCAGTGCAATTTAAATTTCAAGGGATGGATTAGAGTTTTTATCGCTCTTGAAAGTCGAATAGCCCTTTCATTTCATTTTAGAAATAAACTCTAATACATTCCTTGATATTTAAATTGCGCTGCCCCTATTGTGTCCTTTTTTTAAAGAGCACAACAGAGCCCTCAGATTAGGCAGCAAGTAGCAAAACAAACCCTTAACACTGGACACAACATTCAATGGGATGATGCCCACATCATTGAGTTTGAAACGCACTTCTGGTCAAGAATGGTAGAAGAAGCATCTGCATAAAAAGGATGAATCCTTCACTGAATAGGGATTCTTGCTATACACTTTTACCTTTGTGTAAATAATAAAAGGTCCACGGGAGTGGTTGTTAGAAGCTTAAACTACATAAAACTCTCTCCAATTTTGCAGGGGGAGAGCCTTTGCCGTGAGTCTTTAATAATAAAAGGGATAAATCCTTCACTGAATAGGGATTGTTGCTATATGTTACCTTTCTTCGCTCCAGTGATCTCGAGGCAGCAGACAGCAAGAAATTGTGTAAAAATTTTGCTGTTGCCGGGAGTCTTGCATGGGGCGGAGCCCCAGGAAGTTCTTGAACTTTTAAAAAAATTAGGAAATTCAAAATAGTCGTCATGAGCGATAGAAATTGTAATTTCCTCCTTTAGAGTCATATAGCCCCTTTCATTTCATTTTTAGAAATAACCTCTCTTTCTCTCTTAAAGACAATTTCATATAACTTCTTTTTTCGTATTGTTGTACTTTCGTCCGCAGACTTCTTAAGCACATGTCGAGCCAACTCAGTCGGAAATGTAATCTGTAGGCGTAAGTGTAAAATTAAGTTTCATGGTCTTCCTTTTTTTTTCTCTCTCTCTCTCTCTCTCTCTCTCTCTCTCTCCCTCTCTCTGTCTCTCTCCTTTTTTTTTATCTTCTTATTTTTATATAACATTATTCTCTCTTTTCTTCTAATTTTTCTGTGTGTGACATGCGTTACGCGTACGTCTATCAATGCCTAAATATTGTAGATGTTTGATGTTTCCCTTTGTAGGTGCACCTTATATTCCAGAAAGTGCCCTATTTTGATGGTGCCCCCCCCCCCCTATGTATTGATCTCGATAAAAAACAACTTTCTCATTAATTCTATTTCCGATATTTCTAATACTTGCACTAATCTCCAATTTTAAAAAAATCGTCTACTTTCTCTCAAGACAACATTATATAAAGGATTCATTAATGCAAGCCTATCTCGCGAGTCATCTCTCAATTTCTAACTTCTTGCTTTCCTCATCTCCCAGTCTCCCTTGCTATAATATTTCTTGTTACTTCCTTCCAATTGAACTCCAACTTAATTGATGTTATACACTGTATCTATTCTTCAACTACAGGTAGATGCAAATGTTACTCAAAATCCATTATATAAATCACACTCAGGATACAGCCAATTGACGAGAATTGCTTCAATCTATATTTTACATGTATCATTAATATATGGTTTTACAATGGCTATGGTGATGAGTTGTCTAGGTAATATGTTGATGTGTTTGTTTTAATGTATTACCATGGTGCACCTTCTTGGTTAAAAAAAACAATATGTGTATGTATTCAGGGGCGGATCCAGCCGGCGGCAAGAGGGGGGGGGGGCAAATCTTGAGAAAATATTTAGCGGCGAATCAGCCAGCCGGCGAACGGCGAATGAGCGGGGGGTGGGGGGGGGGGGCGTGGATAGGAGCACATATATTTGTTTTGGGGGAACATTTTTGCGCCGACTCAGCCGGCCGGTGAATATTAAAGCGGGAGGATGCTGGAGAGGAGGACCACTAATTTCTTCTTTATTTTTTTCTTCGAGGGGGTGGGGGCAGGTGAAGCGCCGTCAGGGGCGTCTCCAAAGGGGGGGTAGGGGTGCGACACCCCCCCCACCTGTCAGGATATTGTCGGTAAAATTGCGCTGCCGTCGGGAAAAAAGAGAAAAGGGGGAGGGAAAAAAGAGAGGGAAAGGGAAAAAAAGGAAAGGAAAGAAAGGAAAAGAAATGAAAGAAAAGAGAAGAAAGAAAGAGAAAAAATAAAAAGAGGGAGGAAAGGAAAGAAAGGAAAAGCAAGAAAAGAAAGAAAAGGAAAAAAAAAAAAGAGAAAAGGGAAACAAAAGAAACGGGGGATGAAAGAGAGGAGAGAGAGAGGAGGTAAGAGCCTGCGAGAGGAGGAGTGGGAGTAAAAGAGAGAGGAGGGGTTGTTGGGTGGAGTCGTCTCGTCGAGTGAGCAAGAAAGACACGGGTAAATATGTTGCTGTGTCGGGTCAGCTGTGTCGGTATTCTTGCTTGATCCTGGTGTACTATATCAATGCAGAAATTTGAAGTCGGTGAGATGTATATTGTCGGTCGGCCGACAAGTTTTTTTTCCCTACGAACTGTGACTTTTTATCCGCTGTGACGAATTCGAGAGTGACTACAATTACAATTTTCTCGAAGTTTCACTTTCCTTTAATATCAACTAAAGAAATCAAGGGTTTAACATTTTCGGAGAACTAAATTCAAATAAGGATTAAGAGTCAACAACGGTACGACGAATGGTCTTCCTTTCTCTATATTTTGATGAAACGCTAAAAATTCAGCGCTTCGCGCGGGAGGGGAAAACTTCATTTAGACGAGTCGAGAACGGTACAACGAATCGTCTTCTTTCTCTAATAATTTAAGGAAACGTCTAAGCTTCCGCGATTCGCGCAAGAGGGAGAAGCTGAATTCAGACAAATAGGGCGTATTAAGAGTCGAAAACGGTACAACGAATCGTCTGTTTTCTCTAATAACTTAAGGAAACGTCAAAGCTTCCGCGCTTCGCGCGAGAGGAGGAAACTGAATTCAGATAAATAGGGCTTAAGAGTCGTAAACGGTGCAACGAATCGTCTTCTTTCTATACTATTTAAATCAAACGTCTAAGCTTTTCGCGCTTCGCGCGGGAAGGGGGAAACTAAATTCAGACAAATAGGGCTTAAGAGTCGTAAACGGTGCAACGAATCGTCTTCTTTCTATACTAATTAAATCAAACGTCTAAGCTTTTCGCGCTTCGCGCGGGAAGGGGGAAACTAAATTCAGACAAATAGGGCTCATTAAGAGTCGAAAACGGTACAACGAATCGTCTGCTTTCTCTAATAATTGAAGGAAACGTCAAAGCTTCCGCGCTTCGCGCTAAAGGGGGAAACTGAATTCAGACAATCATTAGGGCTTATCATTAAGAGTCGAAAACGGTACAACGAATCGTCTTCTTTCTCTAATAATTTAATGAACCGTCAAAACTACCGCGCTTCGCGCGATAGGGGGAAAATTCATTTAGACAAGGATTAAGAGTCGAGCACGGTACACCGAATCTTCTGCTTTTTCTCATAATTTAATGAAACGTCTAAGCATCCGCGCTTCGCGCGGGAGGGGGAGAAACTGAATTAAGACAAGGATTAGGAGTCGAGCATGGTTCAACGAATCGTCTACTTTCTCTAATAGTTGAATGAAACGCCAAAACGTCCAAGCTTCGCGCGGGAGGGGGGTGAACTTCATTCAGACAAAGATTAACAGTCGAGAACCGTACAATAAATCGTCTTCTTTTCCTAATAATTTAAGGAAACGTCTAAGCTTCCGCGCTTCGAGCGGGAGGCCTATCACCCACACCCCCTAATGAGCGCGCTTTGCGCGCTCTTTAGGTGATTCGCTTGTTCACTACCGCCCCTCCCTAAAATGATGCTGACCAAGTTGATGAAATAATTCGTATATTTATGTCGTCGAGGAAAATGACCATTTGTGCATACGCAATTAACTATTATAGATAGTCCATAGGAAACACAATTTAGCCTTCGGCCCCGGGTTAATAGGGTTGAATTTGTAGATATTTGGACATTTAATTTTGTCGGTAATTGGTGGCTAGTTTTGTCGGTAATCGTTGGCCTCTACACCCCCCCCCCCCCCCACTGAAAAAGGTCTAGTGACGCCCCCGAGCGCCTTTCACCTATCCCAGATAACCCTAAGTTTTTTGTTGCTGCTTTATATGTAGTTGATAATGCATGATTAAAAATAAATAGAGAGAGAGAGAGAGAACCACCATCATTATGCAATGGTTCAGAATTTGTGTAATGTACATTTGAAACCATTTCTTAGCGTGTCTACCAAATAAATAGCGAAACTATTTTTGAGGAAAAGCATTATACTGAACTGAATAAAGAATAATAACTTTATATTGGCTCATACTAATACGGATACGGGCTAAAGACAATGTGGTATCGGCACAGTAAGATCGGGTATTTGTATAGACCGGAGGTATTCCAAAATGACATTCTGATAATCAACATTTTGTTCTGTTATCATAGGTATATACGCATAATACAACTGATCTTTATGATTTCTTACCGTGACATAGCTTCTTCTCCCCCTGCAAATAAAAAAGAAAACAAGGTTATTTGATAAAAGGATCATGCGACAAAATGATCATTGTGATCCAAATTGATGCAAGAATTTTTTTGAATAAGCAATGCTTTTCAGCAGAATCTTCTTTGTAAAAACGACTTTTACAAATCTCAGCCATGCAATTCTGCCACTGTGTTGTAAGATCATTTTCAGATTAGGAGAAGTGTATTCATTAATGAGTATTTTAAATTGAATGGAACGTCTCAACTCAGTAAGCATGGCTGAGATTTGTAAAAGTTGTTTTTACAAAGAAGATTTTGGTGAATAGCAGTGCTTATTCAAACAAATATTCGCATCAATTTGAATCACAATCATTATTTGTCGCTTAATCCCTTTTAATGACCTTGTTTTCTTTCTCGTTTGCAAGGGGAGAAGAAGATATGTCACGTTAAAGACATCATAAAGATCAGTGTTGTATGCGTATATATATACACAGGCCCCGCGGAACGTTTATCAAAGTGGGGGGGGGGGGCTAAAGTATTTACGATCAGGTAGAGCGTAGCGAGCGTAAATTTGTGTAGGGGGGTTCAGGGGGCGGAGCCCCAGGAAGCTCAGGGGTTTTAGGCATTTAATTACGGTCAGAGAAGCACAAATATTTTGATGCCGCATTTGTGTCACTGGCAGGTCAGGGGGGGGGCCGTTTTTTTTTTTTTTTTTTTTTTAAAGGTAGAATTTACGTTACTATCCTTTTTTTTTTTTTTTTACCGGTTTGGGAGGCTAGACGGGGGGGGGCGGGCCGGTAGAATCGGGATGTCCTCTCTATCTCTGAAGCTGAATTTTTTAACTGGATTCGTGCGATTCGGTTAATACTTTTAGAGGGAGTCTGAGGGGGATGTGCCCACCTCTGAAGCTGACATTTTTTGGATTTTTGAAACTGGATTCGTGCGTTTTGGTTAATAATTTTTGGGGGAGTCTGATTTCATTTCAAAACACCTGCAGTTAATGCGGGATGGGGTTGCAGCCTCTCTATATGCATTTGTTTATATCTTATCTCGTATATTTTGGTGACAAATAACACTTTCACAACATACATATGCTCAAATTTCCGCTCGCTCGCTAAATTATGAAACCAGGAAATAGATATTGGGGCAAGAGGCTTCAGCTCCCACTGATGGAAATGTCAAAAAAATTGCGCGCGAGCATAACATGAAAACGGGGAATGTTGATATCGGACAAGAGACGTGACGTGAGCATGTCCCCTTTCAAAAATTGTGCCCGCTTGTAGGTACCAGTACACTAAGTACAGTGCTTCTAATATCACCTTGTCAGTATTGGTAAGTTGAAATAACGGTCTGCGCGATTTTCGAATTTCCGGCCCCCCCCCCCCCCCCCCTATTGGAAAATCCTGGATCCGCGCCTGCAAACTATCACTTCCGAGGCGATCTGGATGTAGCTATCTTTCCGAAGCGAAGCTGAGGAAAGATTAATAGCGTATAAATTCAGATCGCGGAGGAAGTGATAGTTTGCCATCGCCTGAAACTAAGAGATGATTATTTGCTTTATATTTCACATCGGAAACATTTCACTTCTTCCGTCATTTTAGAGCAACAAATCACCAATTAACAGCTAGCAAACGGTGTACGATACGTACAGTGCATGCATTACTTACGTACGTACGTAGGCTATACGCAACATAAGAAAGTGAGTTGCAGCTGTGTAGATAGTACTACTATCTTCAATGAAAGTGCGTTGCACTGTGTAGATAGTACTACGATCCACACAGACCAACGAACTTTTCCTCTCCCATCAATGAAGGGCAAACTATCTTTCATCACGTGATTTACTTTTGACCAATCGTATCGCAAGATTCTTTGTATGTGGAATATAAAACATTATATACCTCACTTAAGAAATCCAGCCATCTGATTGGTCGAAATTGCAGTCATGGTTTTAACTATTCCTGTAAAATTCCCGGTAAAATTCCAGTTAACGGGAAAATAGTTCAGTCTTGGTGAAATACCCATAGGTTCACATGTTAAAAACTGGTTTGAGCGATCGAGGATACAGTACGTGTGCGAAGAATTGGTCGGTATTTTTAATACGGCAATCCGATCGTACTGAATTCCGAACAAGGCAAAAATGGCTGAAGAAACTCTCCCAAGATTTCAACTTCTTGATGATGATCAAATGCAAGACTTGCTGACAGCAAGAACACCAAAAAGGGTACGTGAAATTCTCCATAATTTTTTTCAAAATAGATCTAGTAGGCCTAGATTCTATTAGTAGGCCTAGTGCTAAAATCCTTCCCGTAGAGATTGCACACATCCCTATGCATTAGCCATTGCGCACTCAACTAAATTGGTCGATGTTTTAATTACCAGAGATTCAAACTAATATTGCTCGTGATCCTGAAGGTGATACTCAATAAGTGAGGTGTCATATGAAAGCGCAGATTTTCTCCATATTACCCACAGGGCCGGCCCACCCCCAAAATTGTAAAAATATCTTGCTTAGACTAGAATCTAGATCTAGTCTACTCTCAAAGATACACTCATAACAAAAACAACCGTGCAGATAAACTAGAGAAAGGCCAAGGTGGTGTCATAAGTTGACTTTTTTTTCGGCATATAAAAGTATTAATGACTGCTTTAATATTCGGCACGCCTCGGACAATAGCACAATTGTAACCTTCCCTTGAGCGTATATAAAAACAACTATTTCTCTCAAAGCAGTCATTAATACTATAATATAACATTCCGACGATACATAATCAAACAGCAATTACACCATTCATTTCAGCACCAATTAGTCATCAAACCATTCCTCTTTGGTTTAAAAAACAACAACATTATTTCAGAGCTTATGCCCTGCAACGTTAGCTTCCTCCAGTGTCAACGCCTCTTTCCTCTTTCGCTGATAGTTCTGTGCAATGACGAAAGAGATGTAACTGAGAGAGATGAGAACCTCGGCTACACCTAACGCAACGAAGACTAACTTGTAATCCTGCGTCAAGTCGTATATCAGACCTGGAGAACATAGAGTGAAAAAAGAATAGGAATAGTAAACATCATAACAAAGACAATTGTCACAGAAGACAGACATGAACACAAATATGTAAATTTAATATCCTCATTTTTTTTTTTTAAGTAATGAGAAAGCGTATAAGACCAGATAATAAATTGTGCATAGGATATAATTTATAGCTCTGTTGCTGCTTCAATTGCAGGAGTCGTAGGTGTAGTGGATGTTGTAATCATGTCTCAGGATGGATTCGAGGAGGAGAAAGTAGTAAAACTATAATAAGAAGAAAATGGCAAATGGGAGGAACGTAGCCTATAGATCAGGCGAAGAGTAAGGCCTAGCTGATTTAATGGGACAGGCAAAAACTAATCAAATTATAGTTTTTGTTTCTTTGGCCTTTTATTACACGATTGTCTTTTTTCATTATTCAATTCTGCATAGGAAAAAGTCGTACCATGAAAGAAAGGATAAATCACTTTTCTTTATCTTAAATGAATTCAACATATGGGCTAGAGTTATCAACAACCTAATATTGGGAATGCCTGTTTGTCCTAATAAAATAAAACTTTCAATATTTATATCACTAATCTACAATAACTATAGTTCAACTTATAACAGGTCATCAGGACATCTGCCGAAACGAACACATGCCATCCGGACAACTAGCCGCCTCTTTCACACAGACCAATTTCTTAATTCCCCTCAGAACAATTTCCCATTTAGAATGACTACCCTTTCGATCATCCTTGACGGCTTCCCAGAAAGAACATAATTATTGATAGTATCAAGATAGTGTGTCATCGGGACAACTTCCCAAGAGAATCATCGGGACAATTCGCCCTTTGAAATTATCCTTCTTTGACAGTAATATTACTATAGTCCCTGGCCATTTCATACTCTCAGAACAATATTATTTCCCTCCGGAATTACTGCTCTTAATTAGTAAGGATATCGTTAGGATAGTTGTGCAGGGGTCAAGTAACAGATATCTTTGGTGTATTGAGGTAGACGTCCAGGGTATGGTGTTCGGGGGGGTAATTGTCCTACTCTAGCTCTAGGTTAGATATAAGGTCATCTCACCTGAACCCATTCCTCCCACGATATTACCAATGGCGTAGGAAAATAACGCCAATCCGAACCCCATAGCGAAGTCCTCATCTGGCAGGGCATACTTAACACCCACTACGATGTAGACGCTGGTGTGATAGACCAAGAAACCAACGAGGAATGCATGGATGGCTTGGAAGACGTATTGGCTGCTTGCGAGGTCGAGGAAGAAAACAATTGACCCGATCAGGGAGGTAACAGCAGGAAGACGCAGACCAACCCGCGGGTAAAACATGAGGAAGACTGACGTACATACAAGGCCAGTTATTCCACCGATCCCACCTAACATAGCAAGGTATGCAGCCTGAGCTTGACTGATACCCAACGACTCGGCGTGAGGGACAAGGAACAATGTCCAACCCATCCATACTATCATCATTAAAAAGTTTGGGAAAAGAAGTAACGCAAAAATTGGGGTTCTCCGCAATACAGATAGATTTGTGATATCCAAGATGTGCGTTATCAATGATGTAGTCTTTGGTTTGATTTGAATATCTCTAGTGTCACACTGAGTGGAAGTTTCTCTGAGATCATTTGTGTCATCTACCGCTTCACCTCTGTCGGTGTCTCTGTCAAGTTTCTGAACGGGAATATACTCTATTTCTTGATCACTCTTCTTCTTCCTCCTCCTCCGACTCCGAGGTGGCCTTAGGACGAGAGCACTTATCATGAAGTTCAGACTGAATCCACCCAGAATAAGTATGGTACCACTTAAACCGTAGATCTCTAGAAGGTTTTCTGTGATGACTGGAGTGATGAACGCTCCACATGGCGATCCTACCAGTGAAATGGTGTTGATGACATCAAACTTGACAGGGAAATGCTCATCGAGATTGGTCGTCAAAGTGAACACCAGGAACACGTTCCCTAAACCTACAAGAGAGAAGAAAACATACGCTTTTATGTTTAATGTTTGTTTTTAAATAAATAGTATGAAAAATGACAAACGTAATCATTCATAATAAAGATACAAAAAAGTACCATGGTAACCATGTTTTTTTGTCCAAATTACCATCCACCATTGTGACCATGGTTATCATGGTACCAAAACAATGAAATACATTGATTAATGACCCAATGTATTTCATTGTTTTGGTACCATGATAACCATGGTTACTATGGTGGATGGTTATTTGGACAAAAAAAACATGGTTACAATGGTACTTTTTTGTAAGAAATAGTTTGATTATTCTGATGTCAGTTATAAGTGTAATTGAATTGAATTAAATCTATTTCATCATTATATTAAACATGCCATTGAAGGAAAAAAGTATAAACGATTGAAATAGCCAAACAGAGGCTAGGATTTAAAGTCCTGTCATGCTTTGTCCCGGGGTAGGCCTACTCGTTCTGCGAAGGTTAATTAATTATTTTGATTTTTTTTTCCTGCTTCTCAGAAAGATAAATGTATAACTCCACACTTACCAATGGCGGCCATGCATATGCCGAAAGGAATAATACTGGTACAGAAGGAGGCACCTATAACTCCACCACTGCATAGAATGGCTCCCACGGCCCCAAGCAATCGAGGAGATATTCGGTTTGAGATGAAAGACGCCACTGGTGCTGGAATATGAATGATTTTTATATAATATTTTTATATAATATTTTTTGATTGAATAATGACGATAAGGATTATAATAATACTAATACTACTAATAATATATCATCATAATACTAATAGTAACAATAATAATAATGATATTAATACCCTAGCATTGCTAAGTACCCATTGAATACAACTGGGTACAGAGGGACAAGTATGGGTAAGACATCTTGTCCAATAATGTAATCATCGAGCAAGGATCCGAACCAGGACCTCTTTTATCAGAGTCAAGGGCCTCCACCAATGAACCATTGGCTTTACGCTGAAAGTAACTTATCCTCGAGACAGTTAACATACACTCCCATGCACACACGCGTACGCATTCGCAAACACACGCACATCCACACACCACCCCATACACATTATTAATATGTATATACATTTGTATATAATTTGCAGGAAATATTCGCGAGAAATGCTCTTTAAATTTCTAGGGAATAACTTGTAAATCGAGTGGTTTTTGTGGAGTTCCAAGTGAACAGGGGTTAAAGCATTTGACTTGAAAGGTCGTGGTTCGATCCCGACACGGCACTACATTTGCCACTCAATACCCAAGAGAGAAATGTGGACCCGGTATATGACGAAAGCATTTGTGTCAGTAATTGCCTATGCCCTTACGGTGATCATTATGGTAGGAATACTCCCCAAGGATTGGAGATGGTGCACATCGTGCGTGAATGAATCCGCCAATCCGATGACCGGGGTAATAATATTTATTAAGCGCTTAGAGACGATATACCATATTAAGCGCTATATAAATCCAAATTATTATTATTATTATTAACTCTCAAATGTAATTAGGCCATTGTATGAACGTCATTCCTGAAACTATCCATTCACTTCATGATTTACTTATCTTAATCAGTAAATATGCTAGGTAGAAAATACTTATCTACCTATACATGTAAAAGTAATACTTCCCTGCTGAGGTTAACTCCATATTTATGTATAGATTACAGTGGCGGATCCAGGGGTGGGCCGAAACGGCCGCGGCCCCCCCCCCCCCCCTATTGGCGGCGCAAAAAAATTGAGAAGGAAAAAAGAGGAAGAAAAAAAGAAAGAAAAAAAAAGGGGGGAAATAGGAGAAGATAAAAGAAAAGAGAAGAAAAAAGAAAAGAAAAGAGAGAGAGTTCAAAAAAGAGGAAAGAAAAGGAAGAGAGGAGCCGGGAGAAAGAAATACAACGAAATGGCACTAAAAATTAGTGACAGTAACGACGAATAAGGGAAAGACAAGGGGGGGGGGGGGGGGTGCGTGAAGGCGGATGCATTGAGGGGAGAGGGGAGGGGTGACTGGCCGTATTCTTATTTTTAGGTTATGCGAAACTGAGTCGGAATTATGCTTCTTTTCAAAAAAATCTTAGCATGCTTGTTTATGTTAAGCCGTAGTGCATGAAAAGGTTAGTGTAGAAACACTTCTGAAAAGGCCGCGCCCGGCCACTCCAAAGAACGGCAGAATGGTAATCTATAAATTATGGGGTCATTCTTGATGGCTTGGGAGTCGTTATTAAGGAGGGGGCCGGCCATACTCAAATGGTAGTGACGGTAACGATGGATAATGGAATAAGGAGGAAGGGATGCACATGCAGGCGCGTACGCAGGGGGGGGGGGGGGGGGGGTCGAACACCCCCCTCAAATTTTTGTCAAGTTGTCAAGTTGGTCCTGATGTGTATAATGCGTAGACCAGGGGTTCTCAAACTTTTTCTTTGACGGTCCAGAAGCGATTTCTATGAAAGCTGTAAGGTCCGAAATGACACTTGTATACTGAAGATAATGAGGCTTGTTTTTGGTCTATATCTGATCCAAGGAGAATTGTTACAGTTAAAAAAAAACAGAACCGCCAGTGCTTCCACTCGTTTAAATAGAGTTTCCTGAAAAATAACACCCAATATCCTGGAATTTTCTTAAAACTTTCAAAATGCCTCTTACGTGGATTTCTTATTTTGATGAATCGCTATGACGTTTTATTATATTGATTATTGAGTGGGCTTATTTTGCTTTCTAATGGATCCATACAACATGGCAGAGCTTGAGAGGCCTGGCAGAGAAAAAAAGAGGTTATTTCTAAAATGAAATGAAAGGGCTATTTGACTTTCAAGAGAGAAAATTGTCTATAAGAGAGGAAGAGAGGTTATTTCTAAAATGAAATGAAAGGGCTCTTGTCAAATAGCCCTTTCATTTCATTTTTTCTCTCGAAATAAACTCTCTTTCTCTCTTATAGACAATTTTATAAGATGGAATCTTCAATCTGAAGCCTTTTTGTGCTCTTTGAAAATAGCACACTGAATGGGGGCAGTGCAATTTAAATTTCAAGGGATGGATTAGAGTTTTTATCGCTCTTGAAAGTCAAATAGCTCTTTCATTTCATTTTAGAAATAAACTCTAATACATCCCTTGATATTTAAATTGCGCTGCCCCTATTGTGTCCTCTTTTTAAAGAGCACAACAGAGCCCTCAGATTAGGCAGCAAGTAGCAAAACAAACCCGTAACACTGGATACAACATTCAATGGGATGATGCCCACATCATTGAGTTTGAAACGCACTTCTGGTCAAGAATGGTAGAAGAAGCATCTGCATAAAAAGGATGAATCCTTCACTGAATAGGGATTCTTGCTATACACTTTTACCTTTGTGTAAATAATAAAAGGTCCACGGGCGTGGTTGTTAGAAGCTTAAACTACATAAAACTCTCTCCAATTTTGCAGGGGGAGAGCCTTTGCAGGGAGTCTTTAATAATAAAAGGGATAAATCCTTCACTGAATAGGGATTCTTGCTATATGTTACCTTTTTTCGCTCCAGTGATCTCGAGACAGCAAGAAATTGTGTAAATAATTTGCTGTTGCCGGGAGTCTTGCATGGGGCGCAGCCCCAGGAAGTTCTTGAACTTAAAAAATTAGGAAATTCCAAATAGTCGTCATGAGCAATAGAAATTGTAATTTCCTCCTTGAGAGTCACATAACCCCTTTCATTTCATTTTAGAATTTAACCTCTATTTCTCTCTTAAAGACAATTTCATATAACTTCTGTTTTCGTATTGTTGTACTTTCGTCCGCAGACTACTTAAGCACATGTCGAGCCAACTCAGTCGGAAATGTAATATGTAGGCCTAAGTGTAAAGTTAAGTTTCATGTTCTTCCTTTTTTTCTTTCTTTCTTTCTCTCTCTCCCTCTCTCTGTCTCTCTCCTTTTCCTCTGTCTTCTTTTTTAAAAACATTATTCTTTCTTTTCTTCTCATTTTTCTGTGTGTGACATACGCGTACGTCTATCAATGTCTTAATATGGTAGATTTACATTTTGATGTTTCCCTTTGTAGGTGCACCTTATATTCCAGAAAGTGCCCTATTTTGATGGTGCCCCCCCCCCATGTATTGATCTCGATAAAAAATAACTTTCTCATTAATTCTATTTCCAATATATCTAATACTTGCACTAGTCTCCAATTTAAAAAAAAATCGTCTACTTTCTCTCAAGACAACATTATATAAAGGATTCATTAATGCAAGGCTATCTCGCGAGTAATCTCTCAATTTCTAACTGCCTGCTTTCCTCATCTCCCAGTCTCCCTTGCTTTAATATTCCTCGTTACTTCCTTCCAATTGAACTCCAATTTAATTGATGTTATACACTGTATCTATTCTTCAACTACAGGTAGATGCAAATGTTACTCAAAATCCATTATATAAATCACACTCAGGATACAGCCAATTGACGAGAATTGCTTCAATCTATATTTTACATGTATCATTAATATATGGTTTTACAATGGCTATGGTGATGAGTTGTCTAGGTAACATGTTGATGTGTTTGTTAAAATGTATTACCATGGTGCACCTTCTTGGTTACAAAAAACAAAAAAAATGTGTATGTATTAACGTAAGTTCGTGCCTTTACATATCACAGTAGAAATCAATGTTTTATATTTGATGCATAATAATATTAATATTTGGAGATTAGAAACACAAACAGTTTCCATAACCGTTCAAGTGTTTCAAGAAAAAGTTAAGCAAACTTTCTCCTGGATGTAAATTCACACTAGCGTATAGCACTAGCGAGCTCTCTGATCTAGGCTAGACTCTTCGCGAGCGGTTTCATTAGAATTTTAAGCGGTTTCATTGGAATTAATCGAGAAATTCCCCTCGCTAGCGTGTAAATAAAAAATACGCCGGCCGGCCATTACGTAAATTTATGGCAGTGACGGTAACGATGGATTAGGAGGAAGGGGTGCATACGTGAACTGCAAGGATGATCATACTATCATTTTAGAGTGTGCATCTGGGTCGGAATTCAGGCATAATATATTTATAAAAAAGAGGTTCACATAAAAGCACTCATGATAAAGCCGCGCCCGGCCCCTACAACATCATTTTGGATTTTCAGATGATGGGGCGGGTGGCAGGGGTAGGGGGCAAAGTTCGCCCCACTCTTCAAGTACCCCCCAAAGGGCCACTTTTACTTTGTAAAGAAGTGCCCCTTCCCCTTTTTAACTCGGATAAGCGCACATTTCATCAACACAATATGTGCCCCCTTTCCTATCTGATAAGGACTATTTAGAAAAATGAGGCCCTTCATAAATAAAAAGGGTCCCTTTTCATCTCTGGTAAATGACCATTTTCATATATGAGAAGTTAATTCTTTTCACTTCAGTGCGCTCTTCACCTCCGATAATTGCCCCTATTCAAATCTGAGAGATGCTCGTTTTACTTTGAAAAGTACCCCTTCCCCTCCTGATAAGTACTCTTTTCATCTATGATGGGTGCCCATTTTCACCTTTGCTAACTGCCCTTTTATTTGAATCGTGCCCCTTTTCCTTTCTAATAAGGGACCTATCCCTTTTCATAAATGCCCCCTTTTCACCTCTGATAAATAAATTTCTGATGGATGCCCCTTTTCCGTCGACAAATGCCCATTTCCCATACTCATAAGTGCCCTATCTCATTTCTGGTGAGTGCCTCCTTTCAGGTGTAAGAAGTGCCCTCGTTTGAACCTTTGATAATTACTCTTTGTACCTTGACACATGCTCCTTTTCTTTTCTAATAAGTGTCTTTATCCCTTTCGATAAGTGTCCCCTTAACCTCTCATCATCAGGCTTGCACCTAATTTCAAGCGACTAAGAGTAATTTCCCTAAAGCTCGCTCGCTCGCTCGCATTTATAGATGATACAATTATATGTCACTTTAAAAACAAAAGTTTTTTCAGTCTTCCGTGATGCTTATAACCCCATCATGATTTGGTTTTTTCCTCTTTATAAGATGTAATTTTCACTCTGCGACCTCACAGATCTTACATTTTTTTCTCGCTCGCTTTGCTCGCTCGCAAATGAATATTCAGACAATCACACCCAGCCGAAAGGGTGATGCTTAAGCAATATATTGTATAAGATATAAAGAAAAACAAATATTGAAATCGTCCCTGATAATGGAATCACAATGAAAGGGTATATACCAATGTCTACAAAAATGTATATTTTCGCTTTGAGATTTCGCTTTGTAGGTGCCCTTTTTTGTTGGTGCTTTCCACTTTGGAAATAGCTCCGCCGCCCCTGCTTACGCATTAGCGCCAGCGTTAATTTCGCGCTTGCGCGCACAGGGGGTGTGTTTGTGTTTGTGTGGGGGGGGGGGGGGGGGTTCCTCTCTAGCTCTGAAGTTGATTTTTTTTTTTTACCTGGATTCGTGCGATTCGGTTAATACTTTTAGAGGGAGTCTGAGGGGTGATGTGCCCCCCCTCTGAAGCTGACATTTTTTTGATTTTTGAAACTGGATTCGTGCGTTTTGGTTAATTCTTTTTTGGGGAGTCTGATTTGATTTCAAAACACCTGCAGTTAATGCGGGATGGGGTTGCAGCCTCTCTTTCCCCGAAAATTTAAAAATTACCATATGCATTTGTTATATCTTATCTCGTTTATTTTGGTGACAATTAACACTTTCACAACATACATAAGCTCAAATTTCCGCTCACTCGCTTCGCTCGCTCGCCAAATTATTAAACCAGGAAATAGATATTGGGGGCAAGAGGCTTCAGCCCCCACTGATGGAAATGTCAAAAAAATTGCGCGCGAGCATAACTTGAAAACAGGGAATGTTGATATCGGACAAGAGATGTGACGTGAGCATGTCCCCTTTCCAAAATAATTGTGCCTGTTTGTAGGTACCAGTACACTATTAAAGTACAGTGCTTCTAATATGACCTTGTCAGTATTGGTAAGTTTAAATGACGGTCTGCGCGGATTTCGAATTTCCGGCCCCCCCCTATTGGAAAATCCTGGATCCGCGCCTGGATTATAAAAATGAAACCTTGATAGCATTTCTTAACTGGTAAACACTCCATTCTTAGTTGAATAATGGCATCTGATTTTATATTTCCGGTCATGGTCATTTGCACCTTAATAGCTTTTCCTGCCATTCATTCTATTTGATCTGTAGCCATTTCGACCTACTTTCTTAAAACATTCTATTTATCTAACCTAACAACCAACCTATCCATATATCTTTCTATTTGTCTATCCACCTACCTACCTACACTATACGTACCTATTCTTTTATCTATCTATCTATCTATCCATCAATCCACCTTCCTATCCATCCATTCATCTTATATTAATTATCTGTACAATTATATATCTATCTATCTTTCTATCTATCTATATTTCTATCTTTCTATATATCTATCGTTAATCGAACTATATCTAACAATCTATTGATTTTTCCACCTACACATACCTACATACCTAACTTCATCTGCCTGTCTACCTACCTGTCATTCAATGTATCTTCTTTTGATCGATCTATATATTGATATTTAACTACCTATCTATTTACCAACCATTACCATCTTCTTTCTTTCTATCTATCTGTCCACCTATCTCTCTGTCGATCCAACAGTTATAATCCGAGCCCATGCGAGGTATATACTGGTGTGCCAACACAAAAATCCCAATTTCGAAGGGAAAACAAAATAATGCTAAAAGATTAAACCTTAAATTATTTTTTTTTAATATAAATATATAATATCTCCTTTCACTAAACTATCGACATATTACGTTAGAATACACCCCTGATTATATCAATGGTACTAGAACATGCACAGGCCCTATAGTTTAATATATTCATCTCCAAAATATCGGTTAGCCCACTTTTCTCGTCTGAACTGATTTTTTAATCCAACAATATATCTGTCTCTCTGTATTGCAAGGTCTATCTTCCATCACACATGGATGGTTTCACTGTACGTTCATCTCGTCCCCTTTTTGAGGGACTGATTGAAGGCTAGGTAATTGGTAGTATCTCTCTTATTAAAGCGAGGAAACGCTAATAGGCAGGCTCTGCTCACGCCTTTAGGAATTTTGATAAAGGACAGTCATTTGAACTGACAGCTGCTAATGTTAAAGCCATACGAGCAGTGGAAAGCAGATCGGGCGAGCAAACTGGGCACAACCTAGCCTATTGTTGACCCATGTTGTGGTAGGGTCCATGGTTGACCAATGCAATGTATAATGAATGCCCTCATACCATATTGATTGATCGATATTTCCTTGTTATCCATCTAAAACCCATAAACCTTTTCCTGCATCTTCTTCATTGGAGGAGGTAAAAATCTATTAAAATGACGATGGTGGCCGGGTCGGGGGCACAGGATAGCTAGTAGGCCACCCCTTCTCAGCTTATATAAGGACAATCAATTATTGGCTTACAAAATTATACCGCCCAATATGGGCGGATCGAGCCGGCGGCAAAGGGGGGGGGGGGGGGGGGGGGTGCCAACTCGTGAGGAAATATTTAGCAGCGAATCGGTAAATAACCGGGGGGGGGATTGCCAGGGGGGCGCTTTAGTGTTTTTTTAAAGTTAAAATTAACGTTACATTTTTATATTTTTTACCATTTTTTTGGTCCCCCCCCCCCCCGTGGATCCCGCGCCTGCCGCCAAACACCTGGGGTGATATTCGATTCCAACCTCATTTCACTATAATATATGTTATTACGCCGCTATACTTGTCCACATAATTTAATCTTTATAATAATCCTATGTACATGTAGATATTACAGACATTTAAGATTTCCTTTCGATATACTGAGATTATGCATGATTGACCAATGAAAGAAAAGGTTTTCCTCGATCTTCTTCGTTTATACTCTGAGGTTCACAGCAATAACAACAACAATTGTAATAAAAAATCACAAAGATAGTAACAACAATAATAATAATAATGATAACAATACTGATAATGAAAATTATAATAACAATAATAACTCAAATAATAATAACATTGATAATAGTAATAATAATAGTTTCTTACCTGCCAAACATCCCAATGAATCAGCCATACAACAAACCAGTCCTATGATAGCATAGCTCGTTCCCATTAATTTGACGAGATGAGGTATGAAAATACTAAATGATTTCAGCAGTCCCGTCATTATTGCCCAATGGCAAAATTTGGCCGCCAAAACCACAAAGCCCCAGTGAAGGGAATATTCTTCGTGCGACAAACCCATGATTCTAGTCTTCAAACATAATTATGTATACAAGTCTCTCTGCGATTATGTTATGATTCTGTATAGGGATTTCTTTGCGAAGTATATTTCATATACTTTCCCCACTCCTATACGTATGCGTGTGAGCTTGGTCTATATCTTCCTATTATAATCAGAGGCATGTCTCTCCTAGTGGTATTTCCTTCGAATGCAGAACTGTCTCGTTATCCATATCCTCCAAGTGTTCAGTGGCTTCCTGCCTCAGACTC
>JAVYIG010008833.1:0-84885 GCA_035222895.1 Strongylocentrotus droebachiensis | reverse complement strand
AACTTTGCAGGAATTATGAATATGTCACGTAATGACCTATCTGTGAAATTTAAACATTAGCAGTGTTCTACATCAATAACCCACTTCTTGAAATAGTCTAAAATAATATACAATAACACGTAGGGCCGTGCATCTTAGATTTAACATTGTTAAACGATCCCTTTTAATACATAGTAATTTGTTTGCTTTTTTGCAGGTCCTGTTATCACCTTCATCCTAGTGAGATATAATCATCGATTGGTGGCCATGTTCGGCGGAATAATATGCGCCGTTGGTGTAGGAGCATGCGCATTCGCAACCAGTACCATAGTGTTTGGTCTATGTCTGGCGTTTTCGGGTAAGTTATCACACAAGAGGACTCGCGGGGCGGAGGGGGGAATCGAAGGGGCGGCTCCCTGTTCAGAAAAAAAACATTAAAAGAGAGCGAAAATCAATAATTTTACAGGCAGCATACAACAGGAGATTTTTTTGAATGACAAGATATATACAAGAAAATAACCTAAAGCTCTACAAACACAACGAATCATGTCTGCTGGAGGGGGTCATACCTATTTGAGAATACAAAACTAGGTTTACTAAAAAATAAAGAGGTTTATTAATATAATATATAAGTAGGAATATCATCCCATTGTTAAGAATACTGATCAATTTCTATTACTTTGACTTAAAAGAACTTTAGGTTTGAGATGTTCTAATTTGCATCAAATTCCACTGCATATATAGGTCCATTGTAAAAAAAAAAGATTTACAAATCTCCGAAATTATGGGGTACGTATAGATGACAAGGGAAAGTCTTTGGCATCCTTGGCCCCCGGTTGCATAAAACTTACATTTGATGGTAACTTTTGCCATCACTATTAACTACCATGGCAAAATCACTCAACAGCCAATCAAAACAAGGTTTCCATGAAAGTTACAACTAATGTTAAGTTTTATTCGACGCGGATCTGGTATATTGTAAAAGGAATATATGACATTACTATACAAGGTAAATAATTTAATAAAGACATCCCAGATTGAATAGTTAATAATCCGTTTTTTTCCTCAAAAGACTTAAAGAAAAATCTGTCTATATGCTATTTTCGTAATGTAATCAAATTTAATGAAATAATCTTTGTTAAGTGCCTTATTACAAATTATTTCATTCACCCGTTACGAATAATTGTATTTCAATTGTCAGAATGCTAATCTTTTGTAAGATTAATCGTTGCTAGGTAGAATATTCATAATGGCTTTTCCTACCTAACAACGCGTAATGAATGCAATTCACATTCTGACTATTGAAATAAAATTATTCATAACAGCTAAATAAAACAATTTGTAGCATGGCACTTAACAAAGATATATGGGTTAAATTTGATTAAATTAGAAAAGTCACTTTTTACTGAATGGTGTTTCTATGACAGAGCGAACAATGGTCAAAAGATCAGTCATGTTCACTTATGTGGAACATTCCTCGTTAACGGAGAACTCCCACTGTCCTCCCAAAACGTCCATTTCCTTGGTGGTATTGAGAAACACTGTTAAGCTTTAGAGAATTTCATTAAGCCTCATTTCAATACGTTGCTGATTCTAGTTCATAATTGTCTATCTCTATCTTTATCACAGGTATTGGTATGGCCTGCATTTTCACGCTAGCACCCTGTTAATAAACGACTACTTCCCGGAGAAATTTGTCCTAATGAACTCACTATCATTATACGGAATCATGGTCGGAATAATGGTTCTTCCCATCATCACAGACAGATCTTTAGAAGCCTACGGGTATACATGGACTTTCCTCATTCTTGGAGCAATCATGCTACATGTCGTGGCATGTGCAGCGGCGCTTCGACGTCCATTCTCTAAGGACATAGTCATAACGAAGCGGAAAGACAGAACTAATGAATCCATGACTCTCATAGAGGCAGGGATGAGTGACAGTGACGGTGATCAAAGAGTAGAAGCATTAGCGATCATCGAGGGTAAAAGCGCGAGAGGGAAATACCGACATATGTGAACGGAGCCTCAAGGAAAAGACAGAGCGGTGTGGTCAGGAGGTGCATCCGACTAACCATGTTCAATACAATAATGCCAGCCTGAAAGAATCAGATAGCATTAACAAAGATGCGATTGAATTTGTAGGAAACAATGAGACTGATTCCGGCCTTAACGCAGAAGAACGCAAGACGTTGTTCCTTGGGAATGATGGCATTGACATCCACAAACCCTATGATGCTTCAGATTCTGAGGATCGCAGTGGCACTATTTGGTCATCTAAATCAGTTTGGGAATCAAGTAGTATAGAAAAAGTTGATGCGACTGAACTTGGAGGAGAGATTGGGAGCGATACAGGTAGTGACGCAGAGGAATGCAAAGCTTTGATCCCTGAGAATGGCGAAATTGGTAACATTCTTCAACCTTCTGCTGCTTCAGATGCAAATAGAAATGGAGATATCCGGGGCAGTTTCGGCTCATTCGGATCAATCCTGAAACAATATTTCAAACCTATACTCCAAGAACACGTCTTTTTAGTCACTCTCCCCGTAGTCCTTCTTCACGCCTATATTATCAATTCATGGGTTCTCTTTCTCGTGCCGCACGCCGAGCAAGTTGGCATCATTAAATCCAGGGCTGTCCTTCTAGCAACTATTGTTGGCATCGCTGTGTCATTGGCCAAACCATTTCCGTGGTCTTACTGGCCAGACAGGCGGACATGATTCCCGTGTACATCATAACCGGTGCGATCAGCAGCGTGACGTTTCTTCTAGATGGCTTCGGCGAGGGTTTCGTCACCCGCGCTTGTCTGGCCTTTGTTCAGGGTTTCTGCTTGTTTACTCTGGATATCTCCTCCTTCTGGTCCTGAAAGTCGCGGTGATGAGAGAAGATAACTTCAGTGCGGCCTATGGAATTACTTGTGCAGTCTACGCCATCGGGCCCATCGCCAGTGGGTTTTTTACAGGTAAGTTAAAGGGATCCGGTAACTTTGTCTCAGATTCTGAAACAAAATCCTGGATTAAGCTCATGCTGCAATGATAATTATAAACTTTCAGGCATTGGCGGATCCAGGGGAGGGGTCCGGTGGGCCGGTGGGCCGGGGCCCTCTCCCCCCCCCCCTGGGAAAAAACGTGTAAAAACGTGTAAAAACACGTCAATGACGATTGACAGAAAGCAGTGACAAATGTATTGATAACCAATCAGATGCAAGGATTTCAGTAGCTTATAACAAAAACCATCATTTGTCACTGATGACAAGTTTTGTGAAACGCCCTCCTGGTTCCAACACGGTCCAATGACCACAATTGCAGGTGTATTAAATCATTTTGAGTAAGCACTCCATTGATCAGAAACTTTACACATTATTCATAAGTATAATTTTGCATCGTTTTATGTAATTGCAGTTTTACAGTACAGTTGAAACCATGCATGTTATCATCTTACAGCCCTGATCACAAAATATGTAACATGTTGAAAGTGGATACAAATTAATGAAGTATTTATTTCTTTGTTCTTTCTATATTCACAGGAGCTTTGTTTGATGCCCTCCATTCATATACCAAGGTTTTCAACATCTTAGGTGTCGTTCAGGTTATATTCATCGCTAATGTTATTCTCATCAAAATCCTGTTAAAGAGAAAGTTCAGTTCAGGTGAAGCTGAACAATAGTTTGCAATATTGTTTATACTGCATATACCATAAAGAACAATGCGTTCCAGTAAAACGTGTGTATATTATGTCCCACAAACTATGACAACATCTTTTATATGCAGCCACTTTTCTATGGAATAACTTGCCGGAATATCTTAGAGGTATAGAAACATACGAAAAGTTCAGAAGTAGTTTGAAAACATATTTATTTAGCACTTTGTAACCTCACAGCTGCACTCATTCTGTATTCTGTTATGTGAAGCGCATAGAGACATGCGACTATGCCTGAGTGTTATGCGCTATTCAAAAACGTTTGATTAACATTATCATCAATATTTGGCGTTGGCAAAGGAATTACTGTCGATCCAGTCTGGCGATGAAGTTACTACGCAAGATAAAGTTGCATGGGAGATCGTGTGCAGTATCTTTGCGACTACGTCCTGTGTTCAGTCCGCAATGGCCACAACACCCTGTAACTGACAGTCGTACTTATCAAAGAAAAGGAATATTCTGTTGTTGTTGATAGAGATAGAATATTCAATTTAATTGTCTATTTCCTCCGAGACCAAGCGTATATCTTTTCAGGCCAAATCGAAATGAACGAAAATTATCATTTTCCTTGTAAGGCATCACAACATAGATTAATTCTTAGCAGAAAGTTATAAACCCTTAACAAATGACATTTCTTGTAAAAAACCACAAAGTTTACACAATCAAAAGCTCATTGGAGTACTTTTTAATGAGTTAGATATGTATCCCATTTTGTCGTTTGCGAACACGAAGAACAAATTAAATTCATTTGTCTTATCAAGACTATTGAGTTTGATTTGCAGTGTTACCTTGGCTCTTCGATTCCACTTTTTGAAGAATGTTAAACTGTGTAATTAGTTTGCTTTCTTTCTCTGATTACTTGATATACGTAAGGTCAAAATTATTCAATTTTCTCACAACTGCGCCAGGGGTGTCAATTTGGACAGACATGACGCGTTACAACTGTTCACTATTATTATTATTATTATTATTATTATTATTATTATTAATATGTGTAAGCTAATAAACAAGATATTTTTTTCAAATTTCTTATCTAGTTTGTTCATAAGGAAGAGTATTTCATTGATATCAATTATCATGTGCACAGGTTACGAGACACATTTTCTTTGGATTTTGTTTTGTACTTTTTCTAAAAGACAATAAGTTCTCATAATATCTATAGTATACATACATACATACATATATGCGTGTGTGTGTGTGTGCGTGTGTGTGCGCGCATAAAATAACATGGCAGTGAAATTATCTTTCATGACACTAAATGTAAGAGGAATAAGAGATAGGTTAAAAAGAGTGAATATTTTTGAATGGTGCAAAAGTAAAAAGAATAGTATAATTTTCTTACAAGAAACATATAGTACAGTAGAGATAGGAGAGCGGTGGAAACAAGATTGGGGAGGACCAATGTTTTTTTCAAACCATAGTAGAGGGGTTCTTATTTTATTTTCTAATCATTTAGATTTTGAAGAAGAACAAAATTAAAGGAGATGAAGAGGGGAGATTTTTAGGAGACCTTTATTTTTAAAGGTGAAATACAAAGGGTTAAATTATATTGGGTAATGTTTACAATCCAACGAGGGATAATGAAACTTTACAAATTGAATTTTTGAAGAAGTTAGATGAAAGTATTTTTGATCAGTGTGATCGGGACTATTTAGTTTTATTAGGAGGTGATTTCAATAGAATATTGGATGGAAAATTAGATTACATGGGGTCAAAAGCATCTGTGAAATCTCGGGTTATTGATTTTATTAAGGATTTTTTTAAATAAATACGATTTAGAAGATATATGGAGAAAAAGAAATCCGAATGTAAAGCAATTTACTTTTCGACAAAAGTGGCCGGTTGTGCAAAGCCGTTTAGATTATTGTTTAATACCTTGTAGTGTTGAAAATTGGTGGGTACGTGTGAGATTTTGACATATATTACGCCAGATCATTCTGGCGTTAGGCTAGAATTTAATTATTTGGATGATAAGTTTGTTTTTGGGAAATCACAGTGAAAATTTAATAGTAGTTTATGTATGGATAAAGATTTTGTTAAAGATATGAATAAGGATATACAGGAATTAAAAGCTGAATGGTCATTACAGATTTTGAATAAATTAGTATTTGGGTTTTTTTTAAAGATGAAAATGAGAGAATTCATTATAACATAATCGCGGAAAAAGGCAAAAGTAAGGAAATAGAACTGTTAGAGAAAAAAATTAGGGATTTAGAAGGCGAACTGTTAGTGGGTCCCACTGAATATATTGTTGATTGTAATGAGGAGAAAAAGGATCAATTAAATAAATTATATGATTTTTCTCGACAGGGCATTAAAATAAGGTCAAGAGCAGCTTGGTTTGAAGATGGAGAAAATAATACGCAATATTTTGAACAGTTGTTAAAATCGAATAAAAGGAAAAGTGTAATTAGGGAGGTGTATAAAGAAAATGGGGAAACTACTAGAGATTAGGAGGAAATTTTAAAGGAAATTAAACTATTTTATAAAGATTTATATTCATTAAGGGCTGATTTTAATGATATTTCAAAATGAAGACAATAGGGAAATATGTGAAGGTACATTAACTAAAGATGAATGTTTGAAAGTCTTAAAAGAAATGAAATTGAATAAAACCCCGGGAAATGATGGGTTAACAGTTGAATTTTATTATACTTTTGGCCAGCTTTGGGTGATTTGTTAGTAGAAGTATTGAATGAAACACATGAAACGGGGGAATTAACGGCATCTCAAAAACAAGGGGTTATTACCTTAATTGAGAAAGAAGCGAAAGATACTTTCCATATAAACAAATTATCGACCCATCACGCTTTTGAATGTAGATTATATATATATATTTTTTTTTACATAAGTGAATAACATTTACAATTGACATATATATTATGTTTAGGTACTTATACGTTTACCTTGTTGCTAAGTTATATACATACTGCAAATAAGTTTTTGTTTAATTATGTTTATGTAAAAGCAATCAATATTGAACACGTTTATTTCATTCAATTGTATGTTATGGTTGGTATTACACATTTGGAGAAATAAAACAAAATTGCTTTAAAAAAAAAGTGTGTGTGTGTGGGTGGTGTAAATGTATTATAATGAATTTATATAAAGACGTTAGGAACTTCGAAAATGTGTGACCCTAGAAAAACTTGGATTTGAAGCATGCAACTCCTCTTCATTTTATACAAACCCACGCACGCACACACACACACACACATATATAAATAGATATGTATCTATAAATACAGTTCTTTTTTTAAACATCACTTTGTTGTTCAAACTTGCACAACAAAGGAGAAGATACAATAGCCCAGGACAATTCCATTTTACTGGAAAATACAGGGCATTAAAAGAACAAACATGTAGATATACAGTGTATAATGTTATATAAATCAACACAAATTAACTAATTTTATCACATAGTGAAAACTGAGGAGTTATGGATATTCCTAGCTATAGATGAAATAAGAGGAGCTAAATATTGAAATTTCATTTGATATTTCAACTTAATAAATACGAAGCATGCATAATGAGTATTATAAGAGTTTGATTTGAGTTAATGTTTAATACAAAGAGGATTCTGTCAGTGCCAGGCAATGAAAAGAGACGAGCAATAGAAAGAAAATATAAGACTGGTTACAAGGTGTATTAACCAATTTGTGTGTGTGAGTAATTACAAACTTGAAATGCGAAGGGGAATTTTGGCTTCCCATTTATTGGCATTCTTTGAGTAGTAGATGACAAACGAAGACCCACCTACATATAAATATAAATGTATCTATAAATACAGTTTGTATAATATATATATATATATATATATTACATAATTAAGCGTGTGTACATTTGTGCACGCGTTTGTGTTTATAGTTGTGAGTGTATGTACATGTTTACTTGAAAGTACCTAGCTGCGTTATAACTATTGGGATTTGTACCCGGTTGTTGAAGAAACCGGTAAAAATAAAATCTCATTATTACTTCAATATTACGCAGGGGAGAATAGATTATTTGCAGATAATAGGAACAAATAGACACGAACATGAGACACAACACATAAGAGCTTTGAAAGTGCTAACAAAAATACATGTAATTTCGTAAAAATAATATATACAACAAATGTTTAATATCTATTTAAATATTAACACTCATATTTCACATAAAATATCCAAATCAGACTCAAATTAAAGCAGGATATCTTCCAAATCGCCATTATCTTGCTTAAAGTTAAGTAGGCTTATAAATTTAGTAGCATCAAAATCAGTCATATGTGAGATAAAATGACTTTGTTTTCGATTTTGCTTTAGCAAAATATCGTATTTTAAGCTAGTATGAACCCATACGTGCATCCCAGATCTGAAAAAAAAAATAACTAACGATTTTTAGTTTTCCCTCAAATGATAAAAGCCATACCAATATTGAAATAACAAAAGGTATTTGTAAACTATTTATATTCACAACAAAACGTGTGCGGTATGTATTTAGGACCCGTGTGACTTACTGAACATTATTAAAAGGCACAAAATTAATGCTCCCGCTAAAAGTATATAGACATCATGTACTTTCTTTCAGTATAGGCTTAGCAACAGTGGTATTGTACTACAAAAAAAAACTATTGTGTTGTAAATATGACTTCATTACTAAAAGGAGGACACCTTAAAAAGAAAACTATTATTTTTCCTTGTTTTAGGTAAAGATTTGATAGCATTTGTCAACAAATGTGAGAACCTAGTGACAATTGTTCATGTCTTCTAATGTGAAAATCTGACGCAAACCTGTCGAAAATTTGGTTCGATATCCCCGGCCCCTTCAATAGCCCTGTCTGAATGTATGGTCGATAATATTACCACTGACCTACCAAAGTAAATTAATTTCATATAGACAACAACTAGTATACAGATGAACAGAATATCTGCCCTATCACGTACACAGCATACAAAAATAAAACACATATAAAGGACAAAGCCAAGTATTCATAGGAACGTACTAACTTTAGTCCAAGTTTTTTTCAGTCGATACATCTGGTCCACTTATAAAGGGGCGCCGAGTTTCAAACTCCATATCGATTAGTTATTACCATACTTCTGTAACAAAACGCAACAAATAGAAATTATCTCGCCATGAAATCATTTTTCTATTTTTCATTCCATGACTGGACCTATTTTTTGCTTAATCATTCTGTCGCAGAATTTCGTCAATATTTTTAAAATAGAATTGAGAGCTTGGCACTTGACGGTCCATATGATTATCAGTGGACGAATATATTGTATACCAGGGGAGTGTTTCACGAAGACTAAGATCAATTTATGTCAGGCCATTCATGCAACTGGTTGCTCTCACCATTGGTTTCTCAAGGGACGTCACAAATCTACAGAATTTACATTTTTGATAGTTTATTGGTGAAGTAAAAAAGTTACTTACAATGTGAACTCAAGTTATATTTAAGACTTGGACTTGGACTACGGTGTGCGATCAATGCCCTAAAAGTGTCTTGAACCAGATGTAAAAATAGAGGGGAATAGCCTTGGAAGTTATGATATTTAGATATTTTTTCCTTCAATAATGAACGATCCAAATATGTAGATTCTGTTGCTTTGTGACCATGATTTGTACGTCCCTTGAGATATTAGTTCCATGAACGACCTGCATAGTTCAAGTCAAACTTAAGTCGATCTTAGTCTTTGTGAAACACTTCCCAGATTTAATAGTCCTCCTGTGTGAAGACGAGATATTACAACCATTTTTTGTTTACAGGAGTGACAGCACCATGAATAATTATATTATAATAAAGATATTTATATTAAAATACATTTTATTGTAAGAAATCATATCCACTTCATTTTGAGGTACGTGTACAATTTACCATTTTATGAAAGAAAGACCATGCATGAAAGATTTCCAATCAGAGCAGTATATACTCAGTCCTAGCAGTTACTGACTTTCATTTGAATGAATAAATTGATGATGATAGTGATGATAATAATAACAATAATAATATTAGAAATAATATCAATAACACTGATAATGATAATAAGAATAGTAATAATAATGATAGCGATATAACCAAATAATAATAGATGTTTTTCATATCCACAACGTAAGGAACACAAGGCGCTCTATTATTACCCTGATATAATGGGAGCTCAATGCATCTTCATTGAGACACACAATATAGAAAACCATATGAGGTGGTAAACCGCGGCGTTGTTGTGGAGGTCTTGGGGTGTTTTTTGTTGTTTGGGAGGGGGGGGGGGGGGGGTTCCAATGCGTTAGTGTAATACGCTCACATTTCTCTATCTCTCTCCCTGTCTCTAGAGCCTTTTGACTTCGCTAGGGCCTTTGTTGCTTGCAGTTGCCATTCATTTATACATTATATTTTTTGTTAACGCCGCAGTTAACTGCTTCTGTCATAAGACAGATATAGCCGTCTGGTATGGAGAATTATTGAAGAAATCTGGCATTTTCAACCTAGTGCAACAAAATCTAGTGTCGGCGGAACAACCGTCGATGCAAGAGAGCTTTCAGTTTAACTCCGGGATGGGCAGTACAGGTAGGCAAGATTCGAAGAGTGGCAGTTTCTAAAGGTGAATGAACTATTTCTCGACTCCAGATCTTAAGATATGTGGGTCTCACTACCAAGCCAATCACACCGGTTCACCACCAGACGGGGGCTTGGTAGGCTGCTCAGGTGCTTCTGGTTTAGATGCGCTTGATGTGACTTAAGAGAAGGGACGGGGACACAGGGAAAAAGAAAGAGAGAGAGTAAACAAAATATATTAGTATTGATGTAAATGATGATATTGGTGATAGTGATGGTGGTGATAAAGATGGTGATGATGATGGTGGAGATGATGGTGATGGTGATGGTGGTGATGATGGTGCATGGTGTTGATGGTGGTAGTGATGATGGTGGTGATGAAGATGATGATGGTAGTGGTGGTGGTGGTGATGCAGATGAAGATGATGATTGTTGTGGTGATGATGGTGAGAATAACACTGGTGGTGATGATGATGGGGGTGGTGATGATGATGATGGGGAGGAGTAGAAGGAGGATGTTGATGACGATGATCGTTATAATTTATCATACATTAATTTTAATCAATAAATTAGACTCTGCTACTAAAAACGCTATTCAAAAACCATAACTGTTTACTTCATCTTAGCCAGAGATGGGGATGAGAAACAGACAACTCGTTTAATTTTAAATCTGAAGTCCGTACTTCAGGAACATGTAGTGATATATCTTCGAATACAACTACAAGAAAAAAACTCATACAATTAATAATTATATTAATTATTACCTTCTAACCGAAGAGAGCCGTCTGCTGGAGAATCTTCAGCCTAAAAAATACAAACAACAAGATTGTCATTAGATCAAATGTGGTCCTTCTTATCTCGCTATGAATGCGACTCTTTATGACTAAATTATGGTGCTGGATGGGATCTGCTGAAATAATAACTAGTGGATTGGTCTGAACATTAAACTCTAAACTTATAACTTGAGATCAAATCAGGAAAGAAACCATGAGGTGTCCAACGTTTTAAAAGTGGTTTATCGAATCTTTTCACGCGCTTGATGCAATGTGAATAGTGTCGGATTCGGCAAGATAATAGTGACACAACATCTTTAAAATGCTGTCATTCCTCGTCCTTTAAAATGAGATATTAGTTTTACACTTAAAGAGTTCTAGTAACAGACAGAATTAAATTATTTAATTACATTATCAACCTTCCCCATACAATGAAGGACGTCGCTACCAATGCCGAATAGCAAGGAGGTGAAAAGGATGAAACTCACTACAGTCGCCAAATTCAAAATAAATATCGTCAAAATGATGACCCGACATTATTATCTAAATTCACTTTTAATTCACTATTTATGTGTAAAATTCAAATGGAAGTTGATTATTTTTGTGTATGTTGCAAGGACCTTACCGATACCTCATTGGTGGCGCGTTGCCCGCAACACAGGCAACACTCCGGGGCGTCGCTGTAACACTCCTTGAAACAGGTGGCGCAACAGGTGCAGTTGAAGCAACTCCCGAACAAAACCCCGAGAATAGAAGCGATGAAGGCCATCAAGGAAATGAGGGCTATCAGAACATCGATTACCATCCTACCGGCCTGCAAAATGAATGAATGAATGAATGAATAAATAAAGACTATTGAATAAATTAATGATTGATTGAATAATTAATATGTAAATAAATATATAGAAGAAGAAAAAAACGTGGAAAATTAATAAATGAACAGATGAATTAATAATTAAATGAAATAATGCAATAATTAATACACAAATTAGCAAATATCGTGACAAAAAATAAACGAAATGAAATAAACTTACGTGGGATTTACGGCAGTCAAACTCCAGACTATCTCGTGGATTGCAGTAGGAGAAGTGTACGTAACCCAAAGTCTTCTCGTGTCTTATGATCACCCAGTAGAAGATAAAGAGACCGAGTGAGATGACGCTACACATCACAGATAGACCTATGTATGCAGCCGTCTGATTTAGGCAAACAAGAAGAAAAAAATGAATGAGCGAAAATAATATAGATGATGAGAACAATAATAACAATAAAGCTACAGTACAGTTAACAACTAAATTGTTCATACCCTTACCAAGTTTTGTATTTTTTGAGGTAAAATTGAACTGTCCCAATTTACGTTTCTTGAGAATATGACATATTAAATGTTACATCTGAAAGCATTCAACAAAGGCCCTACTTCAACCAGTCCACGGGGCGTTGTGGTGTGCGCCTGTAATCCAGCTAAAAATGGAAGTTACAAACTGATTCAGCCGAGGACGCAGGTTCGAAACTAAGTCACGTCTTTCGGATGGTGACGTTAAAGGTCGGTCCCCAGACGTAAATAATCATATCTGTTTGATACACGTCTGTAGAAACCCAATTACGCACACACACACACACACACACTCCCACACACACATGTTTCGTTCTTGAGTTACGAAGAACAGACAAACATCAAATGTACAAGGGGTATGAATAATTTAGTTGTTTACTGTATATTGTCAACAAAAATATAAATCCCTAGGGGTACTCAATGTGCTTACAGATTGCTGTCATCCCCTTGCTTTAATCCCACTGCCATACATAAGGAGCTGTAAGAATTCAAGGAAGTACTTCCTAACATAGTATTCTTTCGCTGCACCTAGGTTGAGAGTGGCAAATATACATTGATGTTTTGCCAAATGACCTAAGTGTCAAGGCAGGGATTTGAACCCCTGACCTGCATGGTGATCCACACTCCGGAGACATACACAACAATGTGATACCTCAACTTTACACAAACAACAAAACAATTATTGAAGGAGAATGGGACTCGTAATTACATCAAATCAAAATGAAAGAGAGCCGATAGAGGTGTGAGCATACAAGGAAAAAGAAAGGTAAGAAATAAGAAACAGACGACTTATTGCTACTCTTACGGATTTTCTTTTACAGTCTTCATCTTCTTCTGGATTTTAGAATTAGTCCGATGGAGGGTAATACTTTTGTATAGAACACTAATGCAGTTTCCTCTATGACACCAAAAAAGAAAGAAAAGAGAAACACCAAACATATCTTACCAGATGATGCTTCCTCTGTTGTGCGGCACATAGGCCAACAATGCCGGGCACTATGAAAAACTGAAACAGAAAATGGCAACAAAAATGTTCAAACAGAAAATGGCAACAAAAATGTTCTCCTAAATGATAAATATCATGATAATAATAATGGACCACGAATATTATAGTCTATTGCTCTTCCCAACACTTAAAAAGAGCGTTGAAGGAGAAGGAAACGGTGTCAATTTTGCATCCCTAGGTTAGGGGTGTCGCTATACAAATTTACAGAAATTAAAGGACTTCTGACATTCGCAAGAAGCAAAATAGAGAATAATTAATAAATGAAAGAATGAAAATAAAATCCTCAACTTATTAATTCAATTGGGCTGACAACCACTCCCTCCCCTTTCCATCCCTATAATGTTCAATGCCCCATTCCCCCTCGCTGAGTTAGACTCACGAAAAGGCCACATGAAATGGGTTCACCATGAAAACTCCACATGGGTCATTAATTCGCAAATGCGTGTGTGTCAATGTCCCTGCTTACCCCTCCTAAAAAAAAACACCCTTGCCTCTATTAGTCGGACTTACCAAAAGGCCACACCAAATGGGTGCACCATAAAAAGACCACATGGCCCTCGTGAGAGCGGCGGCGATTCCCAATATGACAAGGGCGATGCCACTGGTGAGATGAATAATGGAAGTTATCTGTAATGAAAAACGAAAAAAAGTTGATTGGTTTCGGTTTTATTGGAATTGTTTCGACAACATCGAACAAACTTGAAAAAAGTTAGATGAACAAAATCAATGGTCTGTACGACGTACACTGTCGATACAGGTTCCAGCAACAATTCAAATCTCTAAACCAAAAACTAAACAAAATTGTAAAATAAATTCGGAGGAAATAAGTAAAAGGTCAAACACATACAGATGAGTAAATTGTATTAATAGTTATAATCTTGTCACAGTGGCAATCGTTTTAAAAGCCTGCATAAATCTGAGCTATTTATCAGATTACTATAATTACATTATAAGATAATAATCGTAGACTATTAGGCGCTATATAAATCCAGAATTATTGTTGATATTATCATTATCAAATATAATTCTTAATTGTTTCAAGTACGGACAATGATATGAGTGAAAATCGGTCTTTAACACGTGGGGGGACATATTATTTCTCAAATCTTTGGGGTGCGATCATAATTAAAGATAACCTTGACTTCTGGTAATGATAGAAAATAGATTCTCACAGAATCCAACAAAACTTTAATTGAATGTTCAAGATTACAAATAAAAGACATGCGCCAAATGATTTTGGTAGAAAATATATAGGGGCTGAGTAATGAGCATAGAAAGATAAGGAAACAAGGTAAGTAGGCCCAATATCATGTGCTTTACATAGGTTACTATATAATAATAATAATAATAATAATAATAATAATAGTGGACATTCGTACATTAGAGTTGTGGTTTTTATTGAAGATGATTTCCAGCAAGTTTCTTGTTGTTGCTGTTTCAAGCAATCAATCTACTGCAGGATAAGCAATCCAGAATTAATTATAGCCATGTTCTCTCGACAAACGATGCCCATACCAGAGCTCAAGATTAGCTTTAAGTATACAGGTATTGTTTGTACAAAATTTTCCTACGTTTTCTTAAGGTTTTTGTCCCTATTCAGGATATCTCACTTCTAGTTTCCTTTGGTTTGTTTGTTTACTTGTTTTGATGATGATCCTTCTATGCCGGGATTTGAACTTCAATAAATTGACTTGAACCCCCGCCCCATTCTATCCTCGGGGATTTCCGCCCATACATTGGTGGTTGATCACGCGGGATCGGGAAATAGTCTAAGATTTCCGGAGCATTGATGGGCGATTAATCTCACCTTGAACTGTTCAACTAATGTATAAAGTCCATTGTTGTCCATAAAGTTGGAACAATTTTTTCTCCTACCTCTCTTTTTTATGAAGTGATTTTGACCTTTATATCTTCTCAGAATTGTATTGATCAATCTAAAGGGCCGTAGAGTTTGATCGATACAGTTCTGAGAAGGCAATACACTTCATCTCTAGAAGAACCCTTATTGTCACAATCATCTCATGAAAAGAAGTAAAAAGTATTATTCCAACTTTCTGGGCATCATTGTATTTTGCCTGTATTTCGCCAGTCTTTTTAAGAGTTGCGATCCGAATCAATCGCAAACCCTCCAATCAATCGCAAGTTTGCAGTCACCTCTCTCTTATGTACATAGTTGCGATTGATATTAATCACAAATAAGTTGCGAATAATCGCAACTCTTTATGGATCAAGACCCACGGCCTTCACTGATTTAGTATTCTGCTATAGTACAATGCATTAGTGTGATTTCCAGAGCCTTGATAGTAAACTACTTTTAGAAGAAAGCATGAAATTAAAAATTAAAGAAGCAGACTGGTGAAAATTTGAACGAAATCGGACAACAAAATAAGAAAAATTACGTCATACATAGAATTTCAAATTGGCTGAGTCGTTAATGTCACAGCACTCTAGGTATAGTGCCGGACAACTTTCTCATTAATTTCAAATACAAAAAATGACTAAAATGTCAACATTTGTTTTAAAGGTAAGACTGAAAATAATATGTTTTGGGTAGTGCTCCAAAAGAGAAGGTGCTAAGAAGAAAAACAGAAATTTGTGATAATTTTTCTACAAGACAAACGTGAGAGTTGTCCGTGACTACGTCACAATCCACTGACCAAATCACCAATTTGAGATCCGTATAAATTTAGTAATCTCATAACTCGAACATCCATTACTCTCTTGCAGGGGCGTACGCAGGATTTTTTCAAGGGGGGGGGGTTTTAAAATATTTTGCTCCCGAAAATTTGAAAATCGCGCCGGCCGAAAAGTCGCTCAGTGGGGGGGGGGGGGGGGGGGGTAAGCGGACACTTTTTTTTTTTTTTTTTTGGAGTCCAAAAAAAAAAATCGCAACAACTCAGCCAGCCGAAAAGTCGCTCAGTGGGGGGGGGGGGGGGGGGGGTGGGGGGGGGGGGGGGGGTAAGCGTACACTTTTTTTTGGGGGGGGGGGTCTCGAAATTTCAAAATTTGACATTTTTCTTCGTTGGGGGGGGGGGGGGTAAGGTCACCTTTTTTAGGTTAGCCGTGGGTATAATTTTTTTTTTTTTTTTTTTTTTTTTAAATAATTAAAGGTACTATGTCCCTTTTGCAGCCAACCTCAAATGCTGTAGAACTTTGCAGGAATTATGAATATGTCATGTATGTCCTATCTGTGAAATTTAAACGTTAGCAGTGTCCTCATATTCAAATTATGCAAGGAAACCTGTTTACTTGCTAGACTTCACTGTCAGACACTATTGAGTGACTGACTGGCTTTTGTCTTCTTTGGTAATAACATACATGAAAAGAGTTGTAAAGGGTACATGAGCATTTTGTCTACATCAATAACCCACTTCTTGTAATGGCCAAGATTAAACTGATTTAATCTTTTCGCAGCATAAAACGTAATGACCATTCGGTACAATTGTCTGAAAATCAAGACTATTACTTTTGGGCTCTATAGCCCTAAAGTCGATTTGACAACTAATAGTCGTTATTTTCCCACTTGAAGACATTTTCAAGCCCCACCCTTTTTAGGGAAGTTCTAAATTAGTATTATCTTTCAAATGCAGTTGGAATTTAACTTTTTCATTTTTTTGGCCTGCAAATGGGACATAGTACCTTTAAAAAAAAAAAAAAAAAAAAAAAAAAAAAAAACCAAAGGGGGGGGGGGGAGGGTTTTAGGTTTTTTTAGGGGGGTTTACACACATAAAAATACCAATGGGGGGGGGGGGGGGGGTTTGAACCCCCAAACCGCCCCCCCCCCCCTGCGTACGCCCCTGCTCTCTTGTAATTATGATTGGTCCGATTTAGTTCAAAATCTCACCATTCTGTTCCCCATATTTTTCTGCTTTGATTCATAATAATATACAAAACGAACTTGTTGGATTCCCCTATGCACTCACCTTAAACTGATGCAAGTATTTCGCCTGCCCTAGCAGTGATGCAGGGTAAATATAGTGTGGAGCTGTCGTCATGATGATATCTCTCCCAAGAAGTGGGTTCTCTTATGCGGGCTAGTTGGAGTATGAAAAAATAGATTTATGGTATATATTAGATTTGATTTATTTACCAACAGCAAACACATGGATGTACGATATATTATATTTCATCACTTAAGTTTACATGAAGGAATGAAAATAATGGTTAGTAAAAAGAGGCCAATACATAACACATGTGCTGTTCTAGCCTAACAGTTTGCAGCTTAACAAAGTATTTGGATACAGATAACAAAACAAAACCAAAATTGATTTTGCGATCGACATCGATTTTAAGATATACAAAAAATAAAAATTAGAAGATAATTTAGTCATTGACCATGTAGTACGCAAATGAAATACACAATTTGAAAGAACTCATCATAATGCTACTGTTGGGATTTGCAAGAAATGAAACACTGCGTTATCAATATTTTGTTCGAATATTCTACAACCAGATAAAGGCAATGAAAATGGCTATATATTTATAATGAAAATAGGAAAATAAACCAAACACAAGTATTGCTGGTTAATTTAGCTCAGTCTAACGCCCCTCGAGTCGCCCCTCGAGTCGCCCCTCTTTCTCACACCCCCCTCTCTCTCTCTCTTATATTAACAAACCCTCTAATTTTCTCTCTTCTTTTTATTTTAATCGATCTCTACCATTTAGTTCGTCTCTTCATGCTTTCAACGTACAGCATTACAAAATTAAAGAACGTGTCAATCTTCTTCTTTGTGAGACAGATACAAAGTAATGTAAAGGTAGAGATATAGAAGGGTGCTTTGATGCAGAGAAAGGATTCAGGATATAATATACAGACAGGCTGTTAGAGAATTAAAAGCACGGAATACAGAATTATAGATCGAGATAATGTAGGTAGGCCCCACCCAATGTTATTAGAGGGGGTATATTCTTTCGCAGTCATGCACTCCTGCATGCATTATACACCAAGCAGCGAGACAATCTTGAATGCACCGACATTGGACTGTACATCATGTAGTGGAAAAAGAAGCCATATGTTTTACACGCGATACACTAATGAATATAGGATATATCATGGAGTTACTAACTCCAGGTATATGCTGCCAGTACTGTTTACACACTATCGTGCATGTAGCTCGCTATATCCCTCTAGACTAGAGTGAAACATATTGTATAAGTCTAAAGCGAAGAAAGCAAACACCCAATATATTTATATACACTGTAATTCGATATAGTCACCGGTAGTTATACCAGGGAGGTGTTTTAACTCACAAACCCTGGTTATACCTACAATGCATGCATACATCCATGCATGTCTACCTATAGAGTATCATTAGGAGACACTGGTAAAAGCATATCTTTTGCTAACAAGGGTTCTGTACTATATAATTATGATCAAGTCATAATTGAAGTCAACGCATACACATGCATATTAATATTACACTTACCGAACGTTGGTCAGAGAATATCATGAACGCCGATATAGTACTATGTTTTCCCTATCTATATACAGACGAACCGTATTGTGGTGTTATATAATGTAGCCGCACACAGCCCACTCGATTGGCTTTTTGTTGTAAAAAAAAAAGAGACAAAAGGAGACAAAATAAAGCTCTCTATACGTACGTACATGTACTACAGGCCAGCACTAAATCATTGATTTCCACTCACGAATTAACAGCGTACAAACTGAGAGTCCCCGGTGCAAGGAAAGCTGTGCCAATCTGTGCAAGCGTTCAATAGAAGAACAATTCGCGGTTTGTTTACACCGAACTTGACCCTGTGTAGGTTCAAATCATAACGCTCCTCCCCCCCTCTCTCTCTCTCTCTCTCTCTCTTTCTCTCTCTCTAGTGCTCTCTCTCTCTCTCTCGTCTCTCTCTTGCTCTCTCTCTCCCTCTCTCGTATTTCTCTCTCTCTATCTCTCTCTCTCTCTCACGTCGTTCTCTCTCTCTCTCTCTGCCTCTCTCTATCCCTATCTCTCTCTCTCTCTATCTCTATAGCCAATGTGAATGAATATAAAATTCATCGAGGTCTCTCTCTCTCTTTCTTTCTCTCTCTTTCTCGATGTGACAGCTACTGCCAGTCTCTGTCTTTTTAATCTCAGCTAGCTCCCCCCCCTCCCCCCTCTCTCTCTCTCTCTCCATCGGTCTCTTTTTCTCCTTCCCTTCTTTCCTACGTACAGAGCATTATCAAATCTGAATTCCTTTTAAGATTTTAGTTTTTGTTTACTGGTGATCTTTATACGTGTAGGCCCAGGGGCGGATCTAGCTTTTTGCTAAGGGGGGGGGGGGTTGACCCAATGACGATGCGAAGCATCGTCCACGAGCCGCGTAGCGGCGAGGCGATTTCTCTCCAGTGTGCGTTTTTTTTTTTTTTTTTTTTTTTTTTTGGCGGCCCAAGGGGGGGGGGGGGGGGGTTTAAACCCCCTAACCCCCCCCGTAGATCCGCGCCTGAGGCCTATGACTGTAATCATCATAATAATGCCGTTACTAATTTATAAAGCGTGACGTTTCTATTGAAAATGTATGGATCATAAATAATCCATTGAATTAAAAAAATATATATATATCCCACGTCCCCTCTCCCTCCCTCTTTCTATGCTCTCTCTTTCTCTCTTACCCTCTCGCTCCCTCTCTCTATCTCTCTCTCTCTCTCTGTATTTTCTCTTTTCCCCCTCTCTCTCTCTCTCTCCCTCTTACTTTGTCTTTCTCTCGAACTGTGACAATACGTTTCGAGTCTCTTAATTAGCGCTTAGAGATTGAGACTTCAGTGGAAAGCGCTTGATTTAAAAGCACCGTTTTTTAAAATGATTATTATTATTGTATCTCCCGGACCCTAACCCACCCTCTCTCCCCCTCTCTCTCTCTCTCTCTCTCCGGGACATATTAATAACCCCTGCAAAGTTCTACAGATTTTGATGTTGACTGCAAAAGGGATACACCTTTAATATATGAAAATAAATATTTGCGTAAAACGTATCAGTACAAAAACGTATGTAATAGACATAAGGAAGTATCTTACATTATTAAACACCTATAAAGATACGCTGCATGATTAGGCATCAAACATAGTCATGGTAATAGATTTCAATTCTAGCTTTATTTAAAGTGAAGGAAAAAACTAATCATCGTCTTACTGTACCCTCAAACTAAAACTAAAAAATCACTCGCATAAAAATATGGAATACAAGTTTATTGCATTGATTATTTGTACAAAAGAGCACTGAGTTTCGCATAAGAAGAGGCAGGAAAATGTTATTCCAGATTCAAGATTGCAGGACTCCGTCTTATAATGAGTTGCGATTGATAAAAATCAATCGCAAGTCCTTCACCCAATCGCAAGTTTACAGTCCCCTATCTCTTTTCTACATAGTTGCGATTAATACTAACTCCAAATAACACGGGGCCCGAATATGCAGTCATGGGAAACCTGTTCTCTGTTGCTAACGAAGAATATAAACGGGCTTTTACAAATATTAAAAAAATATATAAGATTTTCATCATGCTGTTCCTAGAGGGCACTGTTCACTTCTCAAATCAGAACGGTTCGATCAACTTGCCTCAACAAATTTGGAAAAATAAATCTTACAAAATACAAATGTTCACTATTATTATTATTTTTATTATGTGTAAGTTAATAAACAAAATATAATCATAGATGAGAAAGTACGGTCGGTAACCCTTTACTGAGATGCAGAAAAAAATAGTCATGAAACAACAATTTAAAATTCCAATCGGCGCAATCTCCGAAAATATCGATGGTGGCGGCCTCCCAGCCCCCCCCCCCCTCAGTGCAGAGTTAACAAGAATTTATATGAGTTACCAAATATTTTTTTCACGCCGCATACATTCAATAGAGCGTGTTATTTTACTATAAGTTTAAAATCATCTTGTAAATTAATCTGAAAATGAGTAAAAAATTCACATTACTCTTAAAATACTGTTATCATCTGCATACAGAGATAATTTTGAATGTGAACTGCAGTTAAATTGTATATTGTAAAGTTATATTGTTATAATGTAACATAATAAAGACCAACATCATTACATTTCTGAATGGTTTATTTTTTGCCATAATCCTGTTTAAATTGTGATTGTGGTAGTTATTTTACCTGACAGCTAAGAAAGCAATAAATGCTTGTGAGTAAGCAAGCAGAAGACCGATGGCTTAAACTTCTAAGCACTCCTATACTATCTTCGTTGTTTTGTTTTTCTCTTTTGGAATGATTGGCCCGTGTTTAGTAGCTTCACTTGATGTGTCTTGTTTAATAAGGATTTTTTTGATGCTGCAGTATAATGCTGCAGCTCTGTGAAATGCAACGCCCTTTTGTATCGAATGTTGCAGGAAAAAAATATCCACATTTTTTTTTTTAAAGTAACAAATACTGGTCTACTACGTAGGTACTGTATGTAAACTGTTACATTCACTGGTTGAAAAAAATCTAAAGGATAAGGTTATTCCGAGGTTCCTTTTAAGTATAATTTTCATTCAGGGTGGCTCAGAAAGAACACCTGAGATCCGCAGATTCAACAATATAATTGACACAATTTTAGAGAAGAAACGTCATGTCCATTTTTTATTGACAACATGATAATCAGTTTTCGGCTAGGATTATGTTGTGGTTATGCTTTCTTTCAATAGCGTTACAGTTGCGTAGCGCAGACTATCATATTAAAAATACATGCGATAACACCTGTAATTTCTCAATAATCGAACCGTCATTTGGATAATGTTAGTTATAACACGAGGTATAAACCATACCTGCATATATACAGTGCGTCCAAAAAAAAGCGAAACCGAGAATTATCGATATTTTATTATAACTTAATCACAATTATAATTAATAAATTACACTATGTGTAAAGCTTAGATCCTCCTCTTTCATTGTTTTGATGCAACTCATATGATGCATATTTCATGCATGAGTGATTAAAAAAAATTGAAGAAAGGGTACCAAAACAAAAAGTCATTTGGCGGATGGAATCTGGATTTCAAAGAGAAAATCACATTTCTAGAAAGTTCATTTTCTGCCCTTTCATATGACACCTCAATCAGGAATAACAAAGTTCTATTTCTTTAAAGTAATGCTTGTACTTCCATAATTGTATTAAACGAAGTCGTTTTCATTGGCTGCCTGCCGTAGCAACAAACATAGTTGACAACTCCGTTTCGTTGACGATCAGCCATGCACAAATAAGACGAAATACATCATTATGAGTTGCGTCAAAGGAAAGAGGAGAATCTAAGCTTAACAAAATATATGTGTCATTTGATAAATTTATGATAAAAAACATCGATAATTGTCGGTTTCGTTTTTTCTGGGACGCACTGTATATTGATAAGTGACCTTTTACAATAATCTTTATTGGTGTAAATAATGATGTAAATGTAAATAAGTGCGTAGCTTTGATTAGAATATTGTAAATGTATAATGTCAGGTATAAACTACATAATTTAATTTTCTTGTTAGCATTTCTTATATTCAAAAGGAACACTTTAGGAAAAGTGATCAATTCATCAGAAGTAAAGCCTTTAAGATTATAAGTAAAATACGTTCATGTATAGTGCCAAGTTATATGAAATGAAGATGTGTCGAGACAATCATGTACATGGATATTTCTATCATATTGACTGCAACCATGGAAATATTTTTCCAGTATTAAATCTAAAGTACATTAATAATGGATAGGTTGACAGAGAAACTAAGATATTAGGTAAACAATTGAAACTATGTCATAAATAAAACATGGTCAACCAAAACGATCTGTTATTTGTATTAGTGCGTATAATGTACATTATGTGAGGGGATGTACGTGTGTGTGTGTGTGTGTTGCGGGGAAGGTCTCTGAGTGTTTTCTGGGGGGGGAGGAGGCTACGGAGGGTGATATATTGTATTTAAAAGCAATCTGCCTCCTAAATGCATGTCAGACAGTCACTGTTATCACCACCACCACCACAATGTAAGGCAATGAAGATTCGAACGGTTTTCTTTTATGCATAATGGTATACGTTTCCTATGCCATCAAGGGTCCTTTCGCCACCTACCTCCGTTTTGATGAGTTACAAATATCCCAATTTATACTTAAATGTCTACCCTATGCCTTTTCTCATCCCACAAACTCTTATAGAGAGTAAAATAAGATGCACGAGCTATGAAAACGTCCTATTTAGGTCATCTTTGTTTTTCATTTTTTATCATTCATTCAATCAGTCAAAAGGCTCATTTGGAAAACTAATTCAAGAAATGCCCATCTGGTAGGGAACATAGTTTGTTTTCCTTTATATTTGTATTATACGTTTAGTCAGCTTTCATTTGATACAAACTTGTATTTTCGTTGGATAGGGTCTTTAAAGTCCATTGTCAAAGTAAAAGGGTAGACAAAAAAAAAACACTCTAAAAAAAAAAATGGGTATATTGCATCCAAGATTACAATAAACAATCTCTCCCCTTACAAACACACACACACTAGAATGGGTAGCCTATAGTCGTAGTTGAAAACTCATTAAGAAAACAGACCTATAACCTGGTCTCCTTTATCTTGGTTTCTGTCAAGTGTTAAAATCGTTTTATAATCATACTGGATATAACCTATTTCATTTTTATAATTTCTTGAACGGGGTCAGGTTGGATACAAATCAAGAAATTCTATCCTCATCGTTCCACATCTAGTCATTCCACCATCTCTTTTACAAGTTCAGCTTTTTTAAATCTCTCAATTGTTCTTTTTTTCTTATAGTTTCTATGCCCGTGGTTGAGCGTATCGAATTTAAAATCATCCGCTGTTTGATTTATCCCTCTCTACTTTTCATTCCACCTATAACAACATTTTTTCTTTCGAAATGATAGAGGTCAATACTTTGTTAGCTGTAAAGAAGAAGAAAAAAAAGAAGCCTATTTTACTTCGTGAGTTCTTTCTTGTCACAAACTGAAGAACAGGAGGTTATAATTCATGAAGTGTAAACATGCACAATGATACCCACTTCAGTATTTAAAGCGATGCCAAAACAGGAGCCATGTTATCAAAAGGGAAATTAAAAACAAAAAATTAACTCTAAGAATATTAGGCATAATAATGTAAGGGATTTACGTGCAGGGTCTGTACACAAGTGGTTTAATGGCACAGTATGAGTTATCATATTGTAAGGCGTTTGCACTCTTTTCAAACAATGTCCATATTTTCCTGTTATCATGAATGGCAAATATTTGAACTACTATCTAGTTCACTGCGTAGGACTTTGGAACTCGATGAACACGACACAAATAACAACTGCACATTGCGAAAAGAAACCCAGTGTAGTGTTTGGGTATGCGTGTAACATGCAAAATGCAACTGGTTTATCTGCTACAAAAGATGTAGAATATTAATCGCTACATACGTAATGGGAGAAGTAAACGATTACAAGAAACTGTGCTAGATTTGGATGTCTGGTATAAACCGGTGCTTCTTTAAATCAACAATATCATGAGGCAGCATTGAGGGGTAAAATCGAATGTGTCAAATAATTGCTAAAACAGGGTTCTACATAAGCCAGGCAGACGAAGACGGAAACACACCCTTACACAGAAGACCGTCACCGAGTATCTCAAAAATCATGGATCTGATGTGAAGAAGGCGACTGTAGATGGACAAACACCCTTGCATCTCGCTGCATCACTCAGACGTCTGAAAGCAACGACAGTTATACTCATTGAGCTAATACGGACATAGAAGACAAAAACGGCTACTCTGCATTATCCACAAGGGAATCAGGGCAATAATAAATGCATGACTCCTTCAAACATTGCACCAAGATACAGTCATCATGATGTCACAAAAAATCTCATCAGCAAAGGAACTTAGGTAAATAATGGATGATGTTATGACTGCATTACACCGTGCTTCTGAGAAGGGTCATCTTGATTACACCAAATATCTCATAAGTCAAGGAGCTGATGTGAATAAGGGAGATAATTACGGTTGGATTGCACTTCACAGAGCTGCTTTCAATGGTGAACTTAATGTCATCAAATATCTCTTCAGTCAAGGAGCTGATGTGAATAAGGGAGATAATGACGATTGGACTGCATTACACAGTGCTGCTGAGGAGGGTCATCTTGATGTCACCCAATATCTCATCAGTCAAGGAGCTGATTTGAATAAGGGAGATAATAACGGTTGGACTGAATTACACATTGCTGCTCAGAAGGGTCATCTTGATGTCACCCAATATCTCATCAGTCAAGGAGCTGATGTAAATAAGGGAGATAAGTACGGTTGGACTGCACTTCACAAGGCTGCTTTACATGGTCATCTTAATGTCACCAAATATCTCATCAGCCAAGGAGCTGATGTGAATAAGGGAGATAATTACGGTTGGATTGCACTTCACAGTGCTGCTTTCAATGGTGAACTTAATGTCATCAAATGTCTCATCAGTCAAGGAGCTGATGTGAATAAGGGAGATAATGACGGTTGGACTGCATTACACAATGCTGCTGAGGAGGACCATCTTGATGTCACCCAATATCTCATCAGTCAAGGAGCTCATGTGAATAAGGGTGATAATCACGGTTGGACTGCATTACACAATGCTGCTGAGAAGGGTCATCTTGATGTCACCCAATATCTGATCAGCGAAGGAGCTGATGTGAATAAGGGAGATAATCACGGCATGAATACTTTACACATTGCTTCCCAGAAGGGTCATCTTGATGTCATCAAATATCTCATCAGTCATGGAGCAGAGGTGAACAATGGACGAAATGACGGTTGGACAGTATTACATACTGCTGCTTTTAGTGATCATCTTGATGTCACCGAATATCTCATCAGTCAAGGAGCTAATGTGAATAAGGGAGATAATTACGGTAGGATTGCACTACACAGTGCTGCTGAGGAGGGTCATCTTGATGTCACCAAATATCTCATCAGTTATGAAGCTGAGGTGAATAATGTAAGAAATGACGGTTGGACAGTATTACAGAGTGCTGCTTTCAGTGGTCATCTTGATGTTACCAAATATCTCATCAGTCAAGAAGCTGATGTGAATAAGGGAGATAAAAGCGGTTGGACTGCATTACATATTGCCTCCCAGAGGGGTCATCTTGATGTCACCAAATATCTCATCAGTCATGGAGCAGAGGTCAATAATGGAAGAAATGACGGTTGGACTGCATTACATAGTGCTGCTCAAGAGGGTCTTCTTGATGTCACCAAATATCTCATCGGTCAAGGAGCTGATGTGAATAATGGAAGAAATGACGGTTGGGCAGTATTACACAGTGCTGCTTTCAATGGTCATCTTGATGTCACCAAATATCTCATCAGTCAAGGAGCTGATGTGAATAAGGGAGATAATGGCGGTAGGACTGCACTACACAATGCTGCTCAAGAGGGTTCTCTTGATGTCACCAAATATCTCATCGCTCAAGGAGCTGATGTGAATAATGGATATAATGACGGCAGGACTGCATTACACATTGCTTCCCAGAAGGGTCATCTTGATGTCACCAAATATCTCATCAGTCATGGAGCAGAGGTGAATAATGGAAGAAATGACGGTCGGACAGTATTACACAGTGCTGCTTTCAATGGTCATCTTGATGTCACCAAATATCTCATCAGTCAAGAAGCTGATGTGAATAAGGGAGATAATGACGATTGGACTGCATTACACAGTGCTGCTCAGGAGGGTCATCTTGATGTCACCAGATATCTGATAAGTCAAGGAGCTGATGTGAATAAGGGAGATAATGACGGCAGAACTGCATTACACATTGTTTCCCAGAAGGGTCATCTTGATATCACCAAATATCTCATCAATCATGGAGCAGAGGTAAATAATGGAAGAAATGACGGTTGGACAGTATTACATAGTGCTGCTTTCAGTGGTCATCTTGATGTCACCAAATATCTCATCAGTGAAGGAGCTGATGTGAATAAGGGAGATAATGACGGTAGGACTGCACTACACAGTGCTGCTTTCAGTGGTCATCTTGATGTCACCGGGTATCTGATCAGTCAAGGAGCTGAGGTGAATAAGGGAAATAATAAGGGGAGGACCCCTTTACACCATGCTGTTCATAATGGCTACATTGATGTCGTTAAAGCCCTTTTGGCAGGAGGAGCACGATCTGAAACAGGAGACATTAACGGGCACACACCTCTACATTTGTCTTCATCACTCGGGTACCAGAGTATGGCTGATCTATTCATTGACCGTTCCAATTCGAAGGTAAACATATTAAAAACCCACTTTAAGTCGAATTCATGCATGTTAGGCATATAGGCTACCTATTGCCAACTCGATTCTTACTACATTTGTTTTACTCTTAAGCATACATAAAACACCAGTTAGACCTCAGTCCTGTTTCGTTAACTTGTGTTAATATACATGTATATCACATTTCATGATTGCTTAAAAGGTTAACTTATCTCTGGATAATTGATCACCTGCAACTATTTTACGTTATTTACCGAACTTTGGCTTTCATAGCAGTTTTTTCTTCAAATATCAAGTTTTCATGCTGCGTATTTTCTTATATCCAGCTCGACCAGAATGATTCAACGGTTATCCATCTTGCCATCCAAGACGGTCATACATCCACTATTGAGAAGTTAGTTTCTGAGGGAGCTGATCTCAATGCCCAGTCAACTGACGGCCAGACGTGTCTCCATAAAGTCATTAAACTCTGCTATAAGAGCGACATGGTTATGCATGACACGGATACACTAAGAAAGGTGAGTTGTACACTAGGAACACAAACGAGACCGACACCAGACCGACAAATTACGTTACGGCCAAATATTGGTAAGTGTTTGGAGTCGACATGGAGTCGTTATGGAGCTGTCACTGGCATACACTGCTCATCTAGGTCATTAGTGATTCCTAAAATATTATACCCATGATTGGCCAAAAAAAATGTGTATGTTGGTGTCTTGGCGTGTGTTCGTGCGTGTGGGAGAAGTTTACAATGTTAATAGAGATTTCAACTTCTGTGAATCCAAGAGGCAGCGTTATAATATGTTATTTATGGGCGATACTGTTCTGATATAAAAGTATATTTGTTTTTGTTTCAGATCTCTAATGAGTATTACAGGGGCGAACTATCTCCTGAGAAGGCCTTGGTGTTTCATTTCCTAGAGAATGGAGCCAAGTTAGATGTTAGGGACACGGCAGGCAACCTACCAATCCAATATGCCAAGGATGAAGTAGTCAAACAGATGATTCTGTCGAGGTGATACTTTTAAGTCCAAAAGAATAACATTTTGTCCCCGCCAGTTCTAAAAAAAAACGGTGTACCAAAACCCAGGGGAATAATGCATTTGTTTACCTTCCACTTTTGAGATTTGGTAACATCATTTTTTATTTTTTTGAAACTTAAGCCCTATTGTTAATCTCAACAGTTGATTATAAATGTGTTTTTCAAACAATCTTTTTTACATATTTTGTGACAATTGTGACTATTACTTTTTTTCGAGGCTTTTAAGTGTAGCCTACTATCCCCTAAACTTCGCCCCATCCTTGTTTTCCTATTATCTACTCAGAAGGTCAGTATATATATATATATTTTTTTTTTTAAATATATACATACATGTATACATTTATTTTTTTAACCAAATTCATTTTATAGAAGATACTGTCGTTCTTTTAATGTTTGGATTGTGTGAGAATTGTATTTTAACGCATGGCCAGGTCAAGAAATGTGTTTTAAAATATGTTCCTAGACAGTGCTGAGATAAGGGTCTCTTTTTTTAAATAATGGTCCTCGATAAGTGTCTGACAGTTGTTCGATTCATGGCAAATATCATTTATGTAAATTGTCATAAGTTGCAACGAATACACGTTTTCAAAGCCCAAATTGTATAGAAATGACTTATCGACTTTATTACATCTGCTGCAATTAATTTCAGATTACCTTCTTTAGAGGAGATCCAGTCTTATCGAGGTAAGAACGTTCTTCAAACACAAACAACTTTTTTCAGTGTAAATGCTAAACTAGTGCGTCTATTTTTTCTTATCTATTAGGTCACATACTAAAGTCTAACGATGATTATTTTTAGTTTTCCATCCCAAAGAACAAGGAACTTAATAATACATTGTCTGGGCCATTTTCTTAATCGCACACTCACGTTTTCCCTACTGAAACTGCATTCGTATTCATGTATGAATAACTAAAGGTCATCTTTACATCAATAACCCAAATACGAGAGATGAACGTTGAATGAATCCTAACTTAAAGAAGAGTATATATATAAACAGATGGATATAAATAAAGATGCAATATTGATAATTTATTATAGATTTACCATATACCCTAATTCAAATATTAAAAGCCAGGAGGGAAAGTTAGTGTTTGGGTAATTAACTCGACCGTTGCAGTTGTATTAAAGTGAATCCCTTTTTCGAACAGAAATGAGATGAAAACTATATTTATACATTGGTATGTCATTCCAATGACTATCTCGATCTGAATTTCGGTTACTCTGCCAATAATATCGGTTCTTGTTATTGTGTCACTTCCTTATGTTGAAATAAAAAACAGATGAACCATCAACTCCTACCATCGTCTTATTGTGTCATTTCCTTATGTTGAAAATAAAAAACAGATGAACCATCAACTCCTTCCATCGTCTCTATTGAAGTCGAAATGAATTCATGTCAGGAAATCGAAATGGAAGACCGTGGCGTATCACTGTATATTCCTCCGGAGGCTGTTCAAGATCAGAGTGACCCGTGCAAGATCATTTTCACCCTCTTACGAGACGCTCCCAGTGTCGACATCCAAGATGATGAATCAGTTGTCTGCTACGGGATCAGATGTGATCCTCCAAACATGATCTTCCACCAACCTGTTAAGATCAGGATACCACACTATGCCTTGGTCATGAACCCTGAGCGAATAAAACCAGACATCATTTCCCGTGTATGGGATTCAGTCAAGGGTAAGTCTATTGGGTCAGATTAAGAAAATTACATGTTTTAATGCCGGGATAAATGCAAATTGAAGCACCGAGATCCACTTTAGCATGCCAAGTAATGCTACGGTCACAACGGTTCGTACGAACGATAATTTCGTACGAATCTCCCTGTTTTTCCATTTTTTCCCGAATTTTCATTGTCTGAAAATCGTTCGTACGGCGTTCGTAGCAGTTCCTAATGGCATTTGTGACCGAGGCTCAAAGCATGTCTAATTTGTCATACATTGTAGAGACAGCGCCATGAACGCCCATTTGAGGCGGATACCGGCGCTATAGAAAGAAGCTGTCACATGATCATGGCGAAAAAGCATTTCTCAACAAAAAACGCATTTTGTTTTGTAACCCACTGACACCAGATCTGCCGAGATCATCAAGAAAAAGATCATCAAACTCACCAGCCGAACCACCATACTGCAGAATGTACAAGAGACACCTGGAGCTCTACATTGGAAACTGTGCTGAGTGGTGGGTTGTTATTCCTCTCGAACAACAGGTGATCCAACACCAACTTCTGTGCACTCCATACATCCCAGACAAGATAGAGAGAGGACAAGAGTTCGAAGTTCACCTGCAGATACATGCGGACCTTCCTGGGATGGAAACGGTCAGTAGCTAGAATGCACCTTATTATCGGCAATCAATTGTTGGAATTTATAATTTGCAACTACTCCGCACTTCACCAGTTATTCAGGCAGTCTGATTTCTTATTAGGGGTAGTTCGTCTTATTGCTACGGGTTGACTCAAAGTTTTCATGAAAATATAAAGGAAATATAGTTAATGTTTACTCGTTTTAAATGATATAATCAAAAACCACGATGCTATCATATTTTGGAATCCCTGTGATGTATGGTTCTTGAAATTTGTCCCCAATGAATCATAACATTATCCGTGTCTTTAAACATCAACACAGAGCCCTTCATATAGTTATATATTCATCGTCATGGTTACAGAGGGTCAAATAAGTTTTGTATAACTTGTGATGTATGATTCTAGGTAAGATTTTAGGGAATTTACAATAAACTTTTCTTGTAGTCATATTCGCTTTTCCTTTGATAGGAGTGAATGAGAAACAAAGACACGAATTATGAAAGACAGTTTTACTCTTAAACCATAGCATCAAGACACAGCCCAAAATTATTTGCATGAGTGATATCAACCAATTTCAAATTTAATACACATATCTTTGTTAAGTGCCTCGTCGCTAGTTTTTTTTACGAATAACTGTATTTCTATAGTCAGAGTGCGGATTGCATTAATTCTTGCTAGGTATACATCTTTGTCAAGTGCCTCGTTACAAATAATTATACGAATAATTGTAATTTCAATAGGTAGAATGCAGGACAGGCGATCGCGTTCTGACTATTGAAATACAATTATTCATAAAAGGCGAATGAAATAATTTGTAACGAGTCATTAATTAAAGATGGGTCCATTGAATTTAATTACATTACGAAAGTGGTCGCAAGGTAAAATGTATTTTTTTCCACTAAACACTGGGATTGTTAAAAGAAAAATTATTCAACCTTCAAAAGTTTTTAGGAGACAGTATGGAAGTTTTAAGAACCGTTATTTCTCACTTTCAATAAACAATTAGAGCACTTCATTCTAAGGGTGATAAACTAGTTATTTGTTTTCCTTTCTGTTGAGGTTCGAAACATTTTCTTTACCGAAATGAAATTGCGTCTTCTCATTAACGTGTACCGACTGTACTTTCTTTGAAAAAGGATATACAAGAGGAGGAGAAGCAGCTGTCGTACCACAAGATCCATCGCTCCGTTCCCTTCAGTGTTGAGTCTAAGTATGGTGACGTCACAGTGACGTGTCATCGAGAGGGCGACCAGGTTGAAAGCAAGGTAATCAAAACTCAAAAGGATTTATATGACGTGTCAATGTTTACTATAATAAGCTGTAGCAAATATATAACGTTTGTGTTTACATAGCAAATTCTATATTTGATGATCAAGTTATTTTTTTTCTTGAGATGGCTAGGTTTGATGTAAAATTTCAGATGTAAAAATGTCAGAGGTAACATTTCAGGTAGGTCTATCACTCTTACATCTGGCATTTATAACTTCTGCATCTACCTCTCCTTTTACCTTCCATTTTTACCTTTGGCAATCTTACCCCGGGAATTTTTGCATTTGGTACTGGGGGAATGTATCCATGGTAAACGCAATCGCATCAGTTACAGGCAATTTTAATATCCTCGTATAAAACTTATTGAATTGTGTTGATTGTGAAATTATGACAGTAACGTAGTTAAACATTATTTCTATTGGAGGTATTGAAATCGCCCTTGAGCTGATTTATCGAAACTAGTGATCGTGCTGGTAACATGAGATGCTACGAATAAATGTACACATCTAAATTTCTTGTATCTTTCCTCGTAATTAAATCGTTTTAAATTTAGTGTTGTTCTTTTTCTTTATTTCAATATCAAAGGTTCTCTCTTTAAAGGATGTTTATGGCAAAATGAGACACAACATATGTTTGTCCGTGACTCCTACTGAGGATGATGAAGATTTCACAGGGATAACCATTACGATTACACAGGCTGGAAGGCTAGGGGTGTCTCGATCAATTGCTTTTATCACCAGACACACAGGTATATTTAGTCTCCCTTCGTCATATTTTGTGCACTTAATGACAACTTATCAGTTAGTTCGTGTTTAATAACTCAAGAGTATGATCAAAGATAAAAAGTGAAAAATTGGGACAATCTCACGAGGAATGATATTTAACACTTAGAGATAATTGCATCCGATCGAGTGTATGTTTTTCAAACAGCAATGAATACCCAAGATTATCCGAAAAATGAAGCCAAATTATAGTTCGGAATGGGTTTTATTATCTTTTTGGTAAGATTTTCTGACAGTTCGTCATGAAATACGAAAGGTGGGCATATGTTCATTCGCTATTTTGTAATGTTCATTTTCACAAGACTCTTCATACATATACTTCTTATGTAGGTTTAATCATGAGACAAAGGTTCAGCAAACTGTTTGCAACCTACATTTTTTAAATATTTTTTTAAATAGCACAAGTCATATTCTTATTTTCTCCTTAATTTTCCCTTTCTCCAAAATATTGTAGATGAACAGGAATATTTATCTCCTTCTGAGACCCCATCATTTGTTCGGTAAGTTTCAAATTATACATCATAGATGATAATACTGTTTCGTTTGAACAAAACTACACTTCAGCTTTACTGGAATGGAAGTTTATACTCTTAAGAACAAGTGTGGAATAGATCAAAATAATACTTTTGTTTTTATTTTATTTTTAAGACTTGAAGAAAATAATTAAATTCCAAGTACTTTTCGCATCTCATTATTTCTACGTTGCAAAAGGTGATCAGAAATTGATTCGATGACATTTTTCCCTTTCAAGGCTCTATTTCGTCAGTGATATTTTTAGGGCCGATGAGGCAATCTAATTTTAGGTTGCGTTTATAGATTGGAATGGATGTAACATTTGGTCCTGAGTTGAATTTAGGTATTTGTGTAGTAAATATATAACAATGCTGTTTGAAATGGATTGGGTAGCAATTCTCCGTTTCTATTTCGCCGAAGATATTCAGAGGGCCCATGAAGTAATCGAATTTGGGGTTACGTTTACAAATCGGAGTGGATGTAAAATTTAGTGCTAAGTTGAAGTTTGGGGAGTAAATTTGTACATGCTATACATATTCACCACGAAGCCATTGCCTTCGGAAAATTTGTCGCGTAATCATTCCTTGGTCTAAGATGTATATGGACAAATACAAAGACATTTCCTGCCATAAATCATTAGCATCAAGTTGATGTTCATACTATTATAACCATCGTTTTAAAATAGTTTCAACAAAGCAAATTACCGGATCACCTTCACCTTGTCTTGCAGGGCAGTGGAAGAAGTCTTGAAAAGTGACCTGCCGGATATTGATGTCCTTACAATAGCCCAAACAATGACAGTAGACCAGTTTTATGATTTGGGAGTAGCTCTTGGTTTCACCGTACAACAACTGGATGTCATAGAATACAGGAGGTTCCGTGACAGAGAGCAGGCCATCTATGACATGTTGGTGACATGGAGAGAGAGACAACCGTCCGGCCAAGCAGCAAAGGAAACGTTTCTCTCAGTCATGGAATCATTAGATTCACCAGCAGAAGAAATGGCCATCTCAGGTTTGACTTTTAAACAAAGCGTCTGTTTGTCTTTTTGGTCGATGTCCATTTTACCCTATAATTTACTGGAAAAAATGAATCAGAATTGTATGGCATATTGTATGACATATTGGCACCTCATTCAAATTGTATATCCGTGCTATACGCTGCTAGAATATATGGTTGAGTATAATTAAGAGTAAGTTACAGTAAACCTATTTCGAGACGCTAACGGCGCATAACAATCGATACACAAGTTTAGAGCTCTAGATTAAACTGTTAATAGTGCGTTGGACCAAGGGCGGAAATGTAGTGAAAATTAAGTATTTGAGTCATTTCAAGGTATTACAATACACAATATATGTCTTTTTATTCTACAACTGAAAAGAAGAAGAAATAAGGGGTGGGAAACTAAAAATAATACTGATCTAGTATTTGCGTATCATACATTTAGTAGAACGGTGAGAGAATTACTTGCATTAATTGGCTTGGCGTATTAAAACGAGGCTAACAACTAGTTTGATTTCATTTTTTTTTAATAAATTGTTTATTCTTAAATTCTTATTCTGATTTGTTTTTATGTTTATATCTTTATGTTCTACTTCTGCTTCATCTACTTGCATCAGACATTGGACTTACTGGGTAAGATTTTAATTTATATCAAGTAAGGTGTTGATAGAATCGATATTGAACGTCGGTTTTAGTGCTATTCATTTCCGCCAATGAAAATAAACTGGCTGCAGTATTAGGAATACAAGACGGTTAATGTTAGGCATATGGTTTAAACCAAAACTATCATAAAAGCAAAAAGCTATTATAAGTCGTATGTTCATACGTGTTTTTTTCCCCACAACTTACAATAAATTAAAACAATTTCTTACAAATGGATAAAAAGACTGTATGGACGAACACTTATGACAAATCAAAATATCATAGAAATACAAAGGAAAGGTCTTCAAAAAATAACAATGGGGGTGACTTGTTAAGATAAGGAAACAAATTTAAACAGGATGGAAACAATATTACAGAATGCACATTGTAGTCGGGGCAGCGCCAGGAGCGTCACAACGTGACGGACATGTGCGCTACATGTACATAAGAAGCCACCATTATTATTATTGTAGTGATGTGGAGGGAGCCAACAGGAAGACAGTTGAATAGTCTGAAATGCGTTGAAACCCAAACAACGAGAACATAAATGCTTACACAAACGCCTGAATGAATACAATTGGGAAATTACATTGACCGAGAGGTAAAGAAGATGATATGAATTGGATTGGGGGGGGGGGTGCAAACGAGCAGGCAGAGAGAGAAAAAAAGAGAAAAGATTTACACACACGCACGCCCCCATACTAGTACCTTGAAACACTCACTATTTGAAGAAGCGAAAAAATATACTTAGACTTTATCCAATGATACAGAGAAATTCCTGACAGGACACTGCTTGCGTTCGCCCGTCAGATCAAACCAAAGAAGTTCTATGAGATTGGTGGGAAGCTAGGATTCAACATATCAGAGTTACAACACATTGAACATCGGACATTATGCAACAGGAAAGACGCTAACATCCAAATGCTCTCACGTTGGATAGCAAATCAGACTTCAGGGCCTAAAGCAAAGCAGACACTGAAGCTGGTTTGGGAGTCTGTGCAGGACGCATCGAAAGCAGAGAAAACCAAGGGTATCATAAATCACTAGTCTTCTACTGCTCACAAGTACAATATAAGAAGGAATCATTTAGTATTTTCATTTCGGAATATTTATAACTTGATCTAGTTTATTGGCCTTGTGAATGTACACTGTCGCTCATATAGTTGGAATATTTTTTCTTACCCCAACTTATGGAATTATTTTAAAATATTGTATTCCTAATAGATCCAGATAATAATACAATAATAAAATAATAATTTGCCAGTGTTTGTTTTGCGTGACTGCTAAAGCATGTGTATGATAATATGCTTATCAACTAGGGGATCTACGCCCTTAAGTCATGAATGACAGTAATGAGGGTTAATGCCCCACAAAAGGGCACTAAATAAACTTTATAATGTATTTAAAACTATTACCAGTGTCAATTCCTCGTTGTTGTTTTTTTTTGTACCACATATTTTCTATATGCGTTATCATAATGTTTGCTTTTATGTTCTGGAACACTTTCCTTTGTCAAGCCTCTAGATGTTCAGTGTGTTAGATCCTTCACATTTCTCCATGTAAACTAAATTGTGAAGGATCTAAACACCATTAACATAAATTAAAAAATGCGTTTTTGAAGGTGAAAGTGAAAGAAAGGTAATATTCACCGCTTGGTCAGCCTGTTCCCTGACTTGTACAGCTACGTAAAGATTGGGCAGTGCGTGGAGGAAGTATAATTTCAATAATGATTCTAGTGTCTACATGATTTTGTTGTATCGGCTTCTAAATTGATGAGGATATAAATTAATGTTGGTATTATTAATGGGTTCGTTCACATTTTTTAATAATCTGTTAATACCATGAATCAAAACTGCCTCAATACATTTTATTAATTTTCAGAAAGTGAAAAGGGCATTGCTCTCTTGAATACGGAAACTGCTGGCAGATCTCAAGCTTTAGTTGACGAATCAGATCAGTAAGTTAAAGTTTTCATGGGTCTATCACGCAAATTAATTTAATGTGCTGATGCTTTTATATATCTAACAGCGGCATTTCTTTCCCGCCCAACTTCGTAAAATCAGCATGCAAATTAACATTTACTGAAAATCGATTTATGTTCCTTGAGTATTTTTAATATTAAAGCTTACACCTAAAAGTATGCATCAAATTTCCAAGGGGGTAACTAATCTCGTCGCCAACTGTATGAGGTTTTTTGTTTGTTTGGAAAAAAAAATTGTTTATGTTTGTTTACAACAGAGTTACTACGGAGGCCGAGAAGAACAAATATGACAACCTTTCGGAAAAGGCGCAAAGTGATAGAACAGATAGTGCAAAGCCAATAAGTCACGCCTTAGGTGAGATTCATTTATGCATGGTGCAGGTGAATATTTTTCTGACTGATCACATAGGTAAATTCACCTCCAAATGAAGAATTTGTTGATTCATATCATGTTGATATATCTGAGGTCACAGGCAAGAATCTCCGGCCCTGCGTCAGATCAACGGTAAAAAACATGAATTTATAAACACCACAATTTGTTGATAGTCACCATCTATTGCCTTTATAAACATCAAATCGTTAATTCACTAATTCCCTTTGTCTTTGACTGTATCTTCTTTACGTTGTTATTTTTGCAAATACAACTAAAAATGTAATCAGTCTGGGAAATGAAACTACATGTTCATTTGTACATGCTGTATCTCTAGCAGGAGATTCTCGCCTAAAACGTCAGAGCTTGTAATATATTTATTTATTGTACAGTATGCTGTTAATATATATTTGCATTGCTGTTTAATATCAGATGGTAGATCTGCAACTGGAAATTTTGGGGCCCTTGGAGGAAAGCTGTCTACCAAATCCCATGGGTTTACACTGCACATTCCACCCGGTGCTCTTGAGGAAGATGAGAAAATCAGCCTTCAGGTACTAACAGAGATTCCAAATGGCCTCACACTTGAAGCGGACGAGCTTCTAGTCAGCCATGGCTTCCAGTGTTATCCGTCTGGGCTATGCTTTAAGAAACCGGCAACGCTGATAATACCTCACTGTGCATTAGTCACTGCTCCTAACAAAGTACAGACCATACTGTATTCCTGGAATCAGTCAGGTACTAACTAAATCACGTTTTCAGCCTTTTCGCAAGTATTAACTTGTTCGGGCTGTGTGTAACGAGAAATCCACATAACAGTTTGTGAACTGGCATTTAATTTACTGGATTTACCCCCACATTGACATAGGCCTTGAACCCGATCCCTTATCAAGCAAACTTTGTACGGAATGAATTAAGGATAATCTTGTATTTTAAGATTTTCTTTCATATTTTTGTTGGTAATTTAGTGCATTCGACCCTGCAAATAGAGATTATTTACGGCCGTCATTGGCACTGCAGACTTTACATCATTTAACCTGTTTAATGTGGGGATACATAACTCCCCAAACCCCGCAGTTGGAGGACTATGGTTATAGTTGTCTAAAACTTGTCACAGCTTTTATAAGCAAATGTGACATAAGATCCGACATATTATGATTAATGACATTTTATCAATGTGCTTCTAGATTTCCGGCTGTCGGTATCGGCTACGTCAATGCTTTAAACAAATGCACACAAATGCTTACAATACTAAAGTCAAGAACTTAAGATTCGTCATGATATGTTAAGAGTGGTTCTCAGGATGGCTCATAAATTTCGACACCCATTCAAGACGTAATATTTGCAATTTGGTAACAAAATTACTAGAAGAATTCACTATACCCTGACGTTCATTATTTTGTGTTGTTTCCTACTAGTTCTATCAACGAAAACAATTCAAAACAGGGCCTGAAGAATGGCCAAAATAGCTTTATGTGAGGATTTTGATTATCATGCCATATGAATTCATTTAATATATGTCATGATCCTACCATTATGATATTTGCATCCCCCAACAACATTTCCACAACTTTAAACCAATTCTGTGGTTTCAGAGGCTCTTTGCAAAAATTTCACAGTGGGTAGTTTGGTATAAGAATAGATATATCACGGTCATCAGAAAAACAATATTTGATTTTCTTCCATTAGCAGATTAAGGCCTATGTACACTCATGTTTTCTTCCCTTACTCAAGAGAAATACATGCTAAAAATATGTCATGACAATTGTGTTTATTGAATTGAATTGAATTGACAAGTCCTAGACTTCATTTTCGCCAAAATTATGTCTTTTGTAGTATAAACAAATATATAATAAAGTAAGTCTCGTGTTTGTTGTTGTAATTTTCCCTTCTGAATCGTAATTCAGTTGCCAAAATACGATGCATAATTATATTTGGCCTAATGAGCTAAGAAATTTCCCTATATTTAAGTCGTTTTCTGTCATTTTTTATTGAATTTAATTCGTTTTGTTCTATTTTAAAGGTACACCTAAACGGCTTCCAGATTCCTCCAACATTATTTGTTCAGTACAGGAACGGTGGCTAGAGGTCTCAATCAGCCATTTTTCTGGAGGTTTCTTTGCCGTACTTTGGGACTGGCTATTTCTGAAGAGCATAATACTGTCATGCATGGCGTTCCTTCCTAGACTATTGCCTTTATCCAGAAAACCAATATTGGATGTTCGATTTGTTAAGAAGCCACATGGACAAAATTGGGTAAACAGACATTAATACCACTTTTGGTAGCGTATTTAAGCCTGATCACTGCAGGGCGTTATTGTAAAGCAGTTCTTTTAAACTGGATGACCTACCCTGTTTTTCAAAGGAGACGCGAATACAAAATAATAAAAATAAAGGATTTGAATATCCTAGCATTAATGGTGAGGATGTGATAGAGTCTCATTAAAAAGTTATGAAGCAAATTAACAGTTTTCGAACCTTGTCATATTTAAAAAAAAATGAAGCACATTTATCTCTTAACTATAAGTATTGGTATGTTAAAACGAAACGTTAAACTACTTCGGAATCTTTAAGTTTCTTTAATAACGAAATAATTGTTTGTTGTTGTTGGTTGTTGCTCGTTTAGTCTTGGTCGTAAATATTCATCGAGCAATTTTGACAACTGTCTTGCATTTTAGAATACAATTTGCAACTTTTCCACTTTCATAATATCAATCAACCGAATGTAATATCCCGATGCCAACAATATACTTTTACAGATGACATCTGTACTCTAAATAGAAGGCCATAGCCCCTACGGTTCTGGCTGTTTCTCTCAATCGATGCCATTTTGGACATTATCTTAGTTTTTCCGATTTTCCTGACGGATAAAGCCAATTTTTACTAATCTACATTAATTGGTTGACACATGCAACCACATCGTATTCCTTGGGACGATTCCAGTGTGTACTTTAGTAGAAATACACCTAATTCCGAGATACAAGTGTACATATGATTTATATCTACCTCACGATTTCCAGATAACTTTATCAGAATACTGTTTGTACACATGATTTTCCCAGAAAGATGTTCATGAATTAGATGACCCCCGTTTCCAACATGTGAAGGGCGATGACGACGATATTTTGTTTCTGCAGGAAACACTAAAAGTCGCATGCCAGCTGGGTGAGAAGAGTCTCAAATCAGAGGTATATGTAAGCGTACTTTGGTTCTGTGAATTGCTATACTTAGTTAAGATAAATTGAAACAAAGGCCATGTGGAAACAGGAACAGTTCGTGATATTATAAGGTAGAACAGTCAATGCAGAGCCGACAGGAGAAAATTTGTAACACAGTGCCAACGAACTCAATTGAATCATTCTAATAGTGATGATAATGATAATAAATATACATAGACCTACGCCACTAGGAATAAATATATATAAATTCTTTTTACACATACATGGAACAGGTTTTTTGTAGAAAGGAAAAGACGTGACGTAACACATACATGTATTTAATTATAGCAAACGAACGAGTGACGCATTTGAATGCCGATTTCACGAAATTCACTGAAAAATGACGAAATTGGTTAAAGTGACTTGGTAACATTGTTGAAGGTTGATTAAAAAAAATGCTTCATTTTTGTATAAAATGTTACTGACTATATTCCTTCTACTGTACTAACCCTCTGACATGCAAAAAATCCTGAAAAATTCTCAAACCACAAAGATATCTATGGTTTTCTTTGAAGGCGTCGATGTACGACACCCTCTAACAAATTCTCCCAACCATTTTTGAATTTTCCCAACCGTTTTTCCATGATAAAAAGACATATAAGAGGCTTTAAAAAAATCTGTCAACACTTAAATGTCTGGAATGGAATTTAGAGCCTTTTTAATGCTTTGTGACGATTTCCATTCACCTAAAATGTAATTAAATTGTAACAATATAGTTGGGAGAATTAAGGAATCGATCAGATCAGTTTTTCCCAATTTGTACCATGAATAATAGTCCGTTTTCACTCAAATTTTCAGATTATCTTTAATTGTATATCTAGCATTGAAGTCACTACCTTAGCACCACTATCTCTAATCTTAACAATGCTACCAAGTCCCTTTAATGCAAGTGTATGTTGGTAGCCGGGGATGAAGAAATTGAATTTATCTTGAAGAAATTAGATGCGAAACGATGGGAATAATTGGACAAAGCTCGAAAATACAGATGATTTTTCTTCATTGTTTTAATCAGTTCTCTCTACATATGTGTTTTGGATCATATTTCATACAATCATGAATGACAATTAATTATATAATCGGGCAATTTCCTCAGGTTATTCAGTTCAGCGACATGAGGTCGCAAACGAAAGTGACAAAGTACTTCGAGCTCGATCTAACCAAGGAGAGGGATGGGACAATGGTGACGCTTGAAGTGGTTCAAGACTCTACACAGACGATCAAATTCAACACACGTTTCCAAGGTAAAACATTTTTCATGCAGATGCTTAGTTGTTCTAATCCATGAGTATCAATATCATAGCTTATCACAAAGGACCTATTGCGGCAAGATGACATCATATTGGTAATTTGCATGGTACAATTCGACCTGTGGACATGTGTATAAACCCAATACAAAAATGAAATGATCGCAATATTGAAATAAGTAGAAGTTAAGGTTAAGCGATTTCACCATCAAACCTTGATATGAAGTATATGTAGGCCTATATTATTTGACTTTTCTTTTTTATTAGCATTACTAAGATTTAACTCTAAGCATAGTAAAGGCCACCACTGATTCATATATTTTATTCGACCATATGGTGAAGACGAAATTAAGATAGATTACCTGTAGATGAACTAAATCATGGACGAAATGTGTTTGGACCAAATGGTTATTGGATCAAGTCGTAATTTGTTTTGATTTGAGGAAATGGCAATTAGAACCACGTGCTTATAAATTTGCCCTACTTACTATTTAGACTTCATGATGATTGTTAGAAACGTTGACTGAACCATTTGTATAGTGAAAAATGTGTATGTATCAACTGAAGGAAGGTAGATGATCTGGGTATTGGACCAAGTGGCCTTTGGTCGAATGTCAATTATTGTTAACGTCATATGTGTGAAAAAATGAGATCATGTATATAATCCTTGTTAACATACGAAAGCTTGAAACGGAGACGTGGGAATCTCAGGAAAAGGTACATGTAGGAAATATGGGGAGGCTGTATTCATTGGACAAACAATATTGAAAAAGAGTCTTGTGCTTACAAAAAATTGTAACCGGTGAATTTTGTGTACATGACAGGGATCGACAAAGAGACTACTGAACAAGACGCCTTTTTACCAGCCATCGACGAAATGTGAGTAGAATCAAGGTATACGTGTTTGTGTATGGGAGAGTGTGTATCAATAGAGGAGAAAGTCTAGATTTTTGTTTGGATTTATAGAAAATACACAAAACTTCAAGCAATCATGATGCTCCGTACACGAAAAAAAAAATCCGCCTTTATAGGTTTGTCAAGTAATTATTTTGTTTTATGTTCACAAATATTATTTTTATACATCAAAATATGCGCATCCTATATATATATACAAAGTGATTAATAATGTTGTATATATAACCAATGTATATATATAGATATATATATAAATACATTAAATAAGACGATGGTTTTATAATCGTGAATTGATGAAATAAAATTAAAACAATTATCAGTAATGGAAATACAAACAAAAGGCTTTCCTTCTCTTTATTGTGTAGTAACCGACTCTTCAGCTCGAATCATTCGTAGTTGTTTTTTTGATGTACATGTAAAAGTGGAACAATAAGCTTCAAATCAATGAAATCGGTCGACTGAGATTATTAGATAAAAAGTTAAATTTCATATTTCTCCATGTAAATATAGACCCACTGAAGAATCCAGGGAGCAGGGTTTTGACGACCTACTCAAGACAATAGCTAAGCGGATTCATAAGGTTGATGACATCGACAATCTAGGCGGGGAATTGGGTTTTGAACCTCCGGAAATACAACGTTACATACAAATAAACGAGAAATACGGTGTTACATGCAGGGGAACAATTAGTATGCTTCGGGATTGGAGGAACAGGACTAAACGGTCCGAGGAACGTGAACAATTGAAGAAAGCCCTGATTGCGATTAATCACCAACGTCTTGCAGACGACCTCTGAACGATGATACGGCAAGTTAGTATGAACTAGGTAAATAGAAAAAGTAAATACATGTAGTTAGAATTTGGATATATACATTTTTTGTCTCATTCAAGTCAATTATCTCTCTATTAATATAGATACATGAAATACGTTAAGTCGAAACTCAAAAACCAAACTCACACTTTCGCCTTAAAAATAGTTTTTATTTAGTGATAGTAGCCTTCAAAATTGCAATTTGCCCAATATATTACAAATATGGTCACAACTATCATTCTTTTTAAATTGCTTAGTTTGTATGTGTAAAGTCCCGTTTCTATTTTTTATCATTTTTTTTTTTTTAGAGAATAGGCCATTTTCGTAAAGTTAATGCATAAATCATTGTAATGTGCCTCTCTACAAATTATTTGAATTGAATTGAATTGAATATGAAGGAAGGAAGGAAGTCCCTTCGTTTATTGACCATTTAAAACAACAAAATATACAAAACAACAATACAATAGAAGAATGATATCAAATAACAACAACAAACAAACAAAAGTAATAATGGTCAGGGTCCCTGAGAAGCAAGACTGCTTGTAGTCGGGACCCTATATACAAGTACAATATAACATAAATATAAATTTAAATGCACACGCACGCATAACAAGCAAACACACACACACACTCACACACAAACAAACACACGACAGAATGGAGCAAAGATATAAGAGGAAGGAAAGATACAAGATAAAGAGCTACGAAGAGAGATCGAGATTATTTAAAGAACTGAATAAACGTAACTTACACAATACTTTAAATCTGGATAGTGTTGTGCTATTTGTAATGTTACTACTTAACAAATTCCATTCATACACCCCTGTGAATCTAATTGAATTGCGAACATAATTGAATCTAGAGAAGGGTTTATGTAAATCTTGATGTTGTCTAGTTAAATGAGTGTGGAATTTTGAGTTTGTTTGAAACATATTAGAAAAAACTTCTGGAAGGGCGCCTTTATTATATTTATACATAAAAATCCAGGTATTAAATCTTATCAGTTCGAAAAGAGGCATAACTTTATATTTAACAAAAAGTGGCGCGCTTGGAGTCATATAATGAGAGTTGGTCAACAGACGAACTGCTTTCTTTTGTAAAATAAACAATTTTGATAAGTTTGATTTGAAAGTATTGCCCCAAATTATAGTACAATAGTTCAGATGAGGAAGTAATATAGCATAATAAATATTAAATAATATTCTGAGGGGTAAAAAATCCTTAAGTCTATAAAATACACCAATACATTTGAGCAATTTATTACAGACACGATCAATATGTTTTTTCCAATTTAAATTTTCTTGGATGGTTACTCCTAAGAAGTCAATGCAATCTTTTCTTTCAATAGCAATATCATCAATTTTTACAACTTCAATGTCACTTAATACCTTTCTCTTCCTAGGATGAAAAATTACATATTTAGTTTTTTCAAAATTAAGTTGCAATTTATTACATTTGAACCAATTATTTAAAATACACAATTCTGAATTCACAGTGAAAATCAATTGAGATATATTAGCATGGGGGAACACAACAGCAGTGTCATCCGCAAAGAGAGAAAACTTCAATAATTTTGATGAATTAACAATGTCATTTACATATAAAATAAACAAAAGTGGCCCCAAAACTGAACCCTGAGGGACACCGATATCAATATTCATGAGATTGGATTCGACACCATCGACCACCACATACTGTTTACGACTTAATAAATAACTTTGAAACCATTGAAGCGGTATACCACGAATACCATAGTAATTCAATTTTTTCAAGAGAATGTGGTGATCGATGGTATCAAAAGCCTTGGATAAATCCATAAATACACCACAACAAAAATTACCACTGTTTAATTCTTGTAAAATGTAATCAGTAAGATTCAATATACTAAGTGAAGTACTGAAATCTTTACGAAAACCAAATTGGTCATTAATAAGGATTTTGGATTTATTTAAAAAATCATACAGTCTTCTGTGCATTATTTTTTCTAAAATTTTACAAAATATGGATAGCAAAGCTACTGGTCTATAATTTACAATATTATTTATGTCATTCTTTTTATATATTGGTATTATCTTTGCAATTTTTAAACTATCTGGCATAATACCACTCATAAAAGATTTATTAAATACATCGCACAATGGCTGTACAAAATAATGGATACACTGTTTAACAACTTTTGGCGAAATACCATCTGGTCCACAGGCTTTATTACTTTTTAAAGTTGATGCTATTTCTATAATTTCATTGACACAAGTTGGTTTAATATAAAATGAGTTGAACGATTTGTCTGGTAAAAATTCCTGAAATGAGTGGGATGAAGAAATTGAACTCGAAAGTTTTTTACCTATATTGACAAAAAATGAATTAAAATATTGAGCAACATCTATCCTTGAACTTATTTTTATATTTTCATGATACATTGTTTTGGGAAATGCATTTTCTTTTTTGTTGCCCAAAATCAAATTTATTTGTCTCCAAGTTTTTTTAAGATCCCCTTTGACATTATCAAATAAATTCTTGTAATAATTTCTTTTTGAAGATCTACTAATGTTTGTTAATTTATTTTTATACAACAAATATTTCCTCTTATGCTGGTCACTTGGTTTTTTTAAAAATGTTTCATATAATCTATGTTTTCGTTTGACTGATTTCAAGATTCCCTTTGTAATCCAGGGCTTTATAGAATTATGTTGATTACTTACACAGTTCAATTGTAAAGGAAAGCAATTATCATAAACTTTGTAAAAAATTTCAAAAAATATATTATAACTGTCATTAACATTGTCACATTTGACTCCATCTGACCAATTAACAGATACCAACTTTTCTTTAAACATATTCATATGTGAATCGTTTATCAACCGACTCTTTTTACGGTTATTAACAACATGACGATTACAAGAAGATTGAAGGGAAGAGATGCAAAAAATGGGAAAATGATCAGAGAAGTCACTATATAAAATACCAACATTTCTATCACCATGCACTGTATTAGTAAAGATGTTGTCTATCAAAGAAACTGAGCTATGAGTGACCCTTGTGGGTTTAGTAATTAACGGGTACATATTATATGAAAACATAGTGTCCAAAAAATCGTTTGTTGTGTTATGAACATCATAATTAATCAGGTTTATATTATAATCACCCATTACATATATGTCCTTCTTGTCACATTCTAAAATATCAAAAATTGCTTTTATCTTCTCACTAAAGGGTGTAATATTGGTGTCAGGAGGACGATAAATGCATCCTATTACAACAGATTTATTATTTTGAATAGTTTCAATGAACAAAGTGTCATAGTTTGCAGTGGATGAAGATAGGTCTGCAAGAACTGTATATTCTATATTACATTTTACATATAATGCTACACCTCCACCTGTTTGTGATGGTCTACACACTTGAACTAATTTGTAACCATTTATATTGAACATACCAACATGAGTAGAAGGCTTAAACCATGTTTCTGAGATTGCAATAAAACTGAAGTCATAGTCAATAGATGACAGGAGAATTTGAAATTCATTAAAATTCCTTGGTAGGCTTCTTGCATTTAGATGCAACATGGAAATATTTGATTTCTTATCTTTATATTGTGTATTAAAATTGTCACAAAAAGTATATTTACAGTTATTTACATACAATGTGTTACAATCATCATCAGATAAGATATTCTCAACATTGAAGTTCTGATTTGGCGAGTTCATGTTAAATGGATTAACTTTTAATTTTAACAGTTTATCTACATTAATATCTTTATCCAAATGAAAGAATGTATACATAGACCAGAGGAATTCACAGTCATCTTCATAATAATTGAATGGAAAAATCTCGGATAAACATTGAATACATAGAGAGGAAGATGAAGCACAAGAACAGTACACACTCGCACCCATTCACAACACTCACTCACTTAGCAATAAATTTAAAAGTAAACAGTAAACAAAAGACTAAATAAAAAAGAAGAAAGAAGAACAAATAAAAATGTATTTAAAATCGTACATAAAAATGGACATAAAAATGGAATATGTAAAATTAAATGAAATGCCTATATAGGTATGGGAGGAATGGATTGGTATATTTTAGTAGTCTGCTTTATAAAAAAAGCTGTATAAGTTGTAGGAGTGAGACATTCCAACAAGGTGTTAAACAGTATTATCATGAATGTGTTTTTATGTTTTTCAGATCTCCTTCACTAGCAATAAGTTTGGTGATGCTCTTACCTCCGGTTGCGTTGATAAGAGCAATGATTCGACCGTCGGAAGACCATGCAGCTGTGACACCTGACGTCTTACGTGTTACAGACAGAAGTTTCTGATTCTCAACTGTCAAGTCTTCAACAATTACTATCCCTGTTCCTTTCAATTTCTTTCTATTGTAGATGACCTCTCTCCTCTTCCTGTAGGTTGTCAACTTGACAATTATGGGACGTGATCGGGCCTTCCTAGCTGATGAAGCATCAGTCGACGATGTACCTGGTGCTGATGGCTCACTGTTATCATGCAGCCTTCCTGTACGGTGAGTGCGATCTAGGTCTCTCACTGGATCCAAGGTTACACCAAGCTTGCGAGTGATGACGTCAGCTACAAGGGCATCTGTGTTTTCCCCTTTCTTTTCTTGCAGACCAAATATCCGGATATTTGATCGTCTAGAGTACTGTTCCATTGAGTTGATGGCAGATTCCATTCGGTTGATATCATGCTGTTGATGAACAATAATTTCTTTCAGGTGTTTAACTTCATTCTCTTTCTCCTCAAGGTTCTTCAGGACATCAAACATATCTCCCTGGATTTTCTCAATTGAAGTAAGAAATTCACCCATTTTCTTATCAATAGCTTTACTAACAATGGCATCCAGGAGGTTAGTGAATTCATCATTCTTGACTAAGTCTCTTATTACCTGACTAGTTATAGCAGCTTGTTGTCTTGTATTAAGTGATGCAGCCATTGTGATGATAACGAAGTCCAATGTGCATTCAACTGATACAGGTGTGTAGAATGAAAAGAATTCACCTATTCCTTTGAATAGACCATCGGAAGTTCAGTGCACATGTTTCAGTGTAGCTCTAATTCCAATGAGAACTGCACTCTCAGTTAAAAAACAACCCTATAAAAACCAGCACATGGGACCAGAAGATAAAAAGGAAGATCAGTTTGAAGATGTCTCACTTTTCAATCCAATATTCTCCAAGCTAAATCAAAGTTCTATACATCCTACATTCCAGCAGATATCTTCTATAAGTTATGCTGTAAACTATGAGAAAAACCTTGTCCGTTTCTGATGTATAAATCCCGTAAGGCTGTCGCATTTAACTGTCACGAATATTTTTTTCTTCAATAATCAGAATGCGAATTGCATACATTCCGTTTTGTTAGATAGGACAAGCCATACCGTTTGTGCTACCTAGCATCAATTAGTGTATGCATTTCACAAATTTGTTATCAAATTTTACATAAGTGTCTTTAGAACTAACGAATAACCTGGGATTACCTTCAAAATTGTATGTGTAATTTGAATATTTGCCTACCTTGAAAGGAACTAGTGCTATCTCCAAATCCCCATTATCTGAGTCTGTGTAAAATGTCGTCTTCCGCCATTGTAGTCCGCATAAAATACGTAGATAACTTTGTATGTAGACATAACTAAAAATTTCGCGTCGATCACTGGTAGCTCAGTCACGTGCTAATTGCATTATCCAATCGCATATTTACCCCCAAGTGACACCGTGGCTGGTCCACCGCGCATTCTTGTGTCATTTTCAGCAACATAATCAACATAGATATGTCCAACGACCACAAACACGGGAAAATAATTTTGACCATGAAAAAAATGTCCTTACAGTTGAATCTCCAATTTTAAGAATGTATTATGCCATGACTCACTAGTAGAGCAATGGTGTCGTTATACAGGGAGATTCAAGACCAAGTCGACACGCTCGCACCGTTTGATAAGGCATTAATCCACATTGCCATATCCCTCTGAGATAACTTAGAACATTCGGTCCCCTGGCTGCTTACTCTCCTAAAAAACCCACCTTTTCCATAACTGTGATTACCCTCCTCCTTCCTATTAAGTTAATTGTATTGAGCGTAATTATACTAGCTTGCAGTTTAATGATATTGTAATTCTATTGAATAATGTTGTATGATATGTATTTTGATGTGCATAATTATCCTATTGAATGTGATAATTTGTATCAAAGTTGTATTTGAATATTTCACATGGTTTATTGTAATTCTGAGTCCATATCTGGTTTATCTATAATTTCAATCAATGTTAATGTAGACCTTATTTTTGTGTTATGCCATATTCTTCTTTGCCGTTTACTTGTAATTCAATATTTATAACATGTTTCTTTAGTATCTTTCACTTTTCCTTCCTTTTCCTTTCTTCTTGCGCTTAAAAACATTGTATTAAGCGCTTTATAAATGTATTGTATTATTATTATTCTTAGCAGCCAAGTGAAACAAACCAACAAAACAATCAAACATGTTGTTCGCGATACAAATTAATGTTACTGGATGAATCATAATCTTCATTACATCCATATTAGTCTTGAAATTATCATGGAAATGTATTTTTCATATGATCTCACATGATCTAACTGTAGAGGTTACATGTCTGTGCATAAGATCTACACACTTAAGGTGTCTATCCAGTGTATACGTCTTAGATATCATGGGTTGTGACATGAATGTGCATAAGTCTGGAGATTATGATAGTGATGTTAAATAAATTTGGCCATATGATATGTTTTGCACTGCTGATATAGGATGTGTCTGCATAGGTTTGCACATGTAATGCGAAATGAACATCATGGTATATAGATTTCATATAATAATAATACATTTCAGTTTTGAGTTCACTTTATTCTATGCATAGGTTTTGCACATGTTGAATGCACATCTTGTATGATATCGTATCTCGATGTTGAGTTCAGATTTTTCAGTATAAGTCTGCATATGTTGAATGTCCCATGGATATAGATATCGTATAATATGATATCTCAGTCTTGAGTTTATTAATTTTGTATGCATAAGTTGATTTGTGTGTATAAGTCTGAATTTGTACGGGTGCTTGTCGAATGTGCCTCTCTACTTTAGATTATATTTGTTTTGTCTGCACATATTCAATATAAATGCATTATGTATAACTAATATAATACCATAATAAGGAACGATGTGCATAAGTCTGCATACGGTGCTTAATGTTCAATGTACATGTACTTCATATGGTAGTATATCTCACTCTGTTGAGTTTAAATATGTAACTGCATCAGTCTACCCATTATAATGGTGAATGCCCAAACCATATATATTCCAAATGATATCATACTTCGATTGGATTTGTGTGCATAAGTCTGCATATCATAATGGTGAATGCTCATTGCATATATATGTTATATTATATCATACTAATATTAGATTTGTGTGCATAAGTCTGCATTCTTATAATGGTGAATGTCCATTGCATAAATATGTTATATGGTATCATACTGAGATTAGATTTGTGTGCATAAGTCTGCATTCTTATAATGGTGAATGTCCATTGCATAAATATTTCACATGATATACTGAGATTGGAGTTGTGTGCATAAATCTGCACATCATAATAGTGACTGGCGAATGTGTAAAAATATCGTATGAAATCATATTACGATGCTGAATTAAGATTTGTCTGTGCATAAGTCTGCACATCATAATGGTGAATATCCATTGCATAAATTAAATATGATTTTCTGAGATTGGATTTGTGTGCAAAAGTCTGCACATTATAGTGGTTAATATCCAATGCATATATATTTCATACAAGTAAACTGAGATTTGATTTTTGTGCACAAGTCTGCACATCATAATGGTGAATATCCATTGCATAAATATTTTCTTATGATATTCTGAGATTGGATTTTTGTACATTAGTCTGCACATTATAATGGTTAATATCCAATGCATATATATATTATGTATATCATACTGAAATTAGATAAGTGTGCATAAGTCTGCACGTCATAATGGTGAATGTCCATTGCATATATATTTCATATGATATAAAACTGAGATTCGATATGTTTGCCTAAGTCTGCACATTGGTCGTAAGCACTGCAAAATTCCATCATTAATTTCTCCCGTACTCTATTTGTGATTGGTTATAAATATAGAATTGCACAGAGTATACAAGTTTGCACAAAACTTTGATTTATAATGTCCATCGTAAATTAGATTTGACAGTGCATATAGGCCTGCACATGTTGAAGCAAAATGTATATAAATATTTCATTTGATATTATACTGAGATTATACTTGTGTGCATAAGTGTGCACATCGTAATGGTGAATGTCCATTGCATATATCTTTAATATGATGTCATAGTGAGAGTTTATTTTATTTTATTTGCTTATTAAGCAAATAAATTAGGATTAATAAGTCTGCACATTTTTTTGTAAATATATATTTCATGTAATTTCATACTGAGATTGGATTTTTGTGCATTTTGTTCGAAAGCCCTGCAAAATTCCATCATTTATTTCTCCTGTACATTCCTTTTAATTGATTCTAAATATAGAATTGCAAATTGGATTTTTAGCCGATGGATATGTTGCACATGTTGAAGCGAAATGTATGTAAATGTTTCATATATCATACTGAGATTGTATTTGTTTGCTTAAGTCTACACAATTTTTGCATCGTTTCCATTATATCTTATTGAAATATAACGCATTTTGGTCCAGATTACTGCACAAGTCTATAATTTATTTCTCCTGTACTTTATAATTTATTGATTTTAAATATAGAATTGCACAGAGTAGAAAAGTCAGCCCAAAACTATGATTCGTAATTTTCCATCATTATTTGGATGGCAGTGCGTATAGGGATTCGTATGTTTAAGCAAAGTCTTTAATGTAAGTTAATCTTCGCTCCATACCATATTCATCTCTTAAAATATCTTTCAGGGTTCTGCACCATATCTTGATGCCACTGGCGTAATGATTAGGGGGCTTGGGGGCAGTTGACCCCAACAAATTCAAACATTTGAATTTTTAATTCGATACCAGTGGTTTACAAATGTTGCTGAAATGGCATAATTTTTCCCAGAGCTTCCGGGGGCTCTGCCCCCCCTTGACGTCGCTAAGGGTCCTAGGGCAAGCCTCTTGTTGCTCATCTGACCGTAACTAAATGCCTAAAACCCCTTTGCATCCGAGGGCTTTGCCCCCATGACCCCACCAGGGCCCTAAGGCGGGCCCCTGGTTGCTCATCTGACCGTAATTAAATGCCTCAAACCCCTGAGCTTCAGGTTTTTTTTGCCCCGGGGACCCCACCAAGGCCTCTTAGGCGGACCCCTGGATGCTCATCCGGTTGTAATTTAGTGCCACCCCTGAGCTCCCCCCCTCCCCCCCCCCCAGACCCCACTCCAATTAGTGACCTGCCAGTGTCACAAATAAGGTATTAAAATATGCTCATCTGACCGTAACTAAATGCCTAAAACCCCTGATCTTCCGGGGGAATCAGCCCCTGGATCCCTTCAACCCCCTCCTGTTTGAATGCAACCAGCAACTGGCATGTAGTATGGGGGTAAACTTCCTGTAATGCCATTTATATAAAGCGCGACGTCTGTATTGAAATTGTGTGAAACATTTGTTCCATTGAATATGACTTACTTGCTCCAACAATTAAAAGAAAAAAATGCCACACTGTTTAATACAATATTTTTTAATTTTTATTCCAACAATTATTTTTAATGTGCAATGATTTTTCTTAGGTTTTAATATTAACGAAAATGCTGGTGCAATGGTCACAATTATTGAGAGAACCAAAGGACACATTCTGAATTGTAAAAATAATCAGCATTGTAAAATACTGTCAACATAATGAGTGACGTTTAATGAGTGTTACAATTATTGTTAATTTGAAAACACGGAAAGTAACACAGATGAGCTAATAACGATCAGACGACTTAGATATCTATATATTACACATGTAACAGTTTTACAAGTTGTTTGTATGATACAATTACCATGACTTGTATTGACCATACGACATTGAAAATGAGTGGTCATTGTATGTGTATTTCGTTTTGTTAAAGGTACTATTCATCTTAAATCACAAGACTAAATCTTGCAGTGAAAATTACCATTACAAAAAGGTGATATGAAATAGAATTTAGGAACTATGACATAAATAGATAGAAACAAAGTACCTAAATAGCTGAGGCATCAAACATAGCCATTTTTATTTCGGATTTTAACTCTTGCTTTTGTGATAACAAAAACTGATGGTCGTGTAAATGTACCCTTATATTAACAAAATCAACCTAAAATATAGATACATGGAATACAGGTTGATCGCATTAATTATTTGTACAAAAATGTCGTTTTTTAAATTAAAAGGCAGGAATATGTAAAGTAAAGTATGTATGCAGTCATGGGAACCATGATTCTATTGATAATAATTGAATAATATAAACGGGCTTTTGCAAAGAAAACTTATACGATTTGCATCATGCTGTCGCTAGAGGGCTCACTATTCATTACTCGAATCAGAGCGGTTCGATCAGAATGCATTAAATATTTTGACAAAATAACTCTCACAAGCGAGCTATGATTGATTATGGTAATTAATTACTGCACCATTTACTACAGGATATCATCTTCTGGGTGTAAGTTGAACACGATATCAAATCAGAAAAAAAGTTCATTACATGGAATAATGAAACGAATTATTTACCCTCAATTCGTTGCTATAGCTATTGATCCCATGTAGGGATTAATTACAAAGAATTAATTACAAAGAATTAATTAGGCGAAAGTGCAGAGCGTCCCGCTTAATTATAATTATCAAGCTCTGACCGGGCAATTATATTCGAGGATAGCAAATCATATCTATGCGTATGAGAAAGCGCGTGTCATCAGACCCACTTTTCGTTTATAATATAAGTCAAAGAGAACTCGAACATTATTTTTTTCTTTATTGTTGTTGCTGCTGCTGCTGTTGTTGTTGTTTTTGTTGTTGTAATGAGAGAATAGTAGATTGTCAGTTTGCAAAATAAGGGCAGCTGCATAATAATGTGACTATTATAAATTGATGACTATGGCTATGACTAATAATAAATGATTCTATTTACGGTACGACTATGAGATAACTCTTTTAACAACAAAAAATTAAAGTCCACAATAGTTGTCCATTTTAATGACTATATTTTATGGACGAACGTTCTACGAGATGTTTGTCGAAATTGGGCAGTACATATTTTTTCGGACAACAATGCTTTAAAGGAAAATAAAAAATCCTCCGTGACAAAATTATTAAGGGACGGAATAATATACATGTATGTGACAAAATCATTAAGGGACAGAATAATATACATGTATGTGACAAAATCATTTATAAAAGGAATTCATAACCCTTCAAATAACAGCTGCATTTCTATTTAAAAAAACACCAGGATATTATAATATTATAATCCCAAGCGTTACGGAACTACAGTTCCAGAGCATTTTTATTTGTAAAGAAAAAAAAAATACAGACTTCTAAATTTTAATCTACAAATATCTCAAAATAAACATATAAACTAATAAAGGTACTTCATAACCGTTGGTTATCCTATCAACAAGTTCATCAAACTTTTAAAATATTCAATTGTAAGATAAGTGTGCTACGCAATGACGTACTATATGTCATTCCATGGTCTTTCTGTAACAACGCTTTTTTCTAATTGAATATTTCATAAATCTGATGAGAATTTGATTGAAAACCAAATTGTTGGCAACTTCCTCATGTCAGCTTATATATTGTATCATTCATTTGTAGATTTGAATTAAAATTTTCTTTCGAAATTGAAAATGTTCTGAATATGTCTTTCCGTAACACTCGGAATTTGTCCACACCCTGTCAACACCATATATTTACAATACTTATTTTGACCTATGGCCTTAAACAGGATATGACCTACCTTTTTAAGATTATAAAAAAAATGTAATCGAAATGTATTAATCATATTATTATTTTGAAAAGAATTATACGATAAAACTTCAATGTATAATTATGTTCTAATATAAAAACGCATTTCTTGCATTTATTCCCCCCTCTCACTCCCTCCTTCCCTACCTCCCTACCTCCCTACCTCTCTCTCTCTCTCTATCTCTCTCTCACTCGGCCCTTTCTATGTGTCTCTGTTTCTCTCATAATATATAATGCTTCAAATTTCATATTGCTTGAGTTAGTTTGTGCGCGTGATGTATTTTATATACAAAAATGTAGCATCTAATATCCAAATATAGTTCGTGGAGGGCCCGCCTTCATCTATCTAGTAAACGCCCAAATATGGCATTTTCACATCGTTATAATTTATATTAAGTACGAACTCTGAATCTCTATAGCCTGTCTGATAAATAAGAACAGTATCGCAAAGACTTTCGAAAATGAACACAAGGCAATTTCACTAGCTCAGCTTGTCCATCTTCTATGCGAATATTACAATTAAAAGTATTACCTGTTCCGAATATAATTTGTATGGGATAGTCTATATACTGTTCTACCGGAACGGTATTGTAAATTGTTGGTAGGCTGATGGTGACCAAAAAAGAAGAAGAGCGTATCAATTAAGTTTCGCTAATAATAATGCAACCGCTTTCGACACGAGTGTTTTGAAGAGCGGGTGTTTTGAAGTGTGGATGTTTTATAGATGATCGAATTCATGCAACTGTTATAGAGCAGAATGTCCTTAAAGCTCCACTTTACTACTTGTAGCTATTGCTCCCTCTATATAGAAAACAATGTATAATCGGTGACCGTTGGTCCCACATGATCCCCTTATCTTATGTTAATGGGGAGCTGATTTGATGAGATAACCACCTGTCAGTGACCACCCTGGGAGGTCTAATCCCTCCTGGCCAAACTAATGCAGATAGGTCTTTAAGAGATTCCTCAAGTGTGTTTTGAATGTGGATGCTTCGTACTATATAGAAGATAGAATTTATTAACAGGCAACTGTTAAAGTCCAGGAAGGCCATTAATTGCTAACAGCCTATCATTCGTTCCGTACTGACTGAATTTAGCCAAGTTTTCATTGTTCAGAAGGTCCAACTGAATTCGACGTGACGAGTGGTGCACTGAAGCGCCCTCTAAACAGGTTCCTCAATGATGACTTGAACTGCGGGTGCTTGGTACCATAGATAAGGGGGTTAACACAACTGTTGAACAGAAGAAAGCCCAACGCTAACGGCGTGCCACCTGGTCCGTACTGGCCAAGGATGCAGATGCCGTAGGGGATCACACACAGGAGGAAACCAAGGACTACGTAGAATGTATTCTTGGTGATCCGGTACTCGAGGGACTTTTGACGGTCCACCTTGTTTTGGGTGGCAGCGGTGGGATTGGTCTAATATGCAAAAATAAAATGAACAAAATACTTATATAAATAAATGACTGGTATAAATATTTCAAGATAGAATAACGAGGAGAGTCTGTAAGCTACTCTGATTAGTTGTGTAAGCTAATTGTATAGCACGTTACACCATCATCATTTAGATTTGGTGAATGATATTTTAGAGATATATTTATTCTATGTATATTTCTTTTTGTATAAGCCCCTATTACTCAAGCCTTGGCTTTTAGGGGCACCCTGAACATTTACACTGTATCAATAATGTTCATACACGCATGATTTGTATATACTGTTTTTAAATTTTAAATGGTTTAATAAAACGAATTGATTGATTGATTGATTGATAGAAATAAAGAATCCATCGTCCCATTTGAAAAAATGAACTCAGCTCTTCAACAGTAATATTAGGCTTTACAAATATATTGTTTAACTTGCATTTAATATACGCTCACGTTGCATTGGAATATAAGGATATTTCCTTTATCGTTATCCATTCTTAATTTTCTTCACTGTATTTTCAATATCCAAATAATTGCACGAACCGGAATAGTGGCTGACGTTGAGGGCGCCTGAGATGTACCCTTGACAGCATCGGGTACCGTCACATCGGTCGCCGCAACTGGTGTCAAGGTTTGGCTGGTAACTGTAGCCGGGACAGCTGCCGCGGGGGGTTGCTTGGTCGAAGTGTTCTTCCACTTGTTCAGCCCTCTTTCGTGCTTGCGGACGTGGACGTAGATACGGGCGTAGAAGAGGAGAACTAGCGCGAGAGGGATACAAGTCAATGTTGTTGCCTGCAGGTAGCTATGTAGCTGATTCTCTGAACCTTTATGACAAGAACAATTAAAGATATCCATCATTTTTTCAGCCCTTGAGGACAAAAATGAAACTGCAGTTGTGACACATTAGAGTTAAGCACCTCTTAGTGATCGAAGGAAGAATAGAAACAGAGTCTCCATAGTGCCTTATACTGCTTAAATTGAATTCCTACTAAAAGGAAAAAATAACACTTTACCTGACGCTATTGAAAAGGCGACAAGTAACATTTTGTAGCTCTAGCGCCCACCACTTCTCATCTTTTCAAAGGTATTGCAAAGGGACCAACTTTAAATATAACTACAAAAGGCGACTTTACTTGATTCTGAAATTCCTCCTCTGTTTTGATTTGTACTTTGTTGATGTACGTTTCTTTGTTTTGTTTTTCTTCGTTTGTTAGTTATTGTTTTTTTCTCTCTTTTGTAAGGTTTGGGATGGAGAGACTTGGAGTTTGCGTACAATTCAAAGTGAACTGATCAAATTTGATGTTTTGAAATAGACCTTCCTAATTTCTTACCATCTTCGTTGTCTTCGATGTCCGTACACAGGTGCGGTCCCTCGTCATAACCCAGACGGGTGAAGCCCCCGAGGAATGGGACCAAAATCACGCTGAGTGGGATGAGCCAGGTGACAATCAGAAAAAGCACAACGTTCACCTTTGAAAAGATCTGTAAAACGATGATTCATCATGATTTAATGATGATATTGATACACCCTAAGTAATTAGGTTGTTGTTTTAACAACACCTAAATATCCGACGAAATCATGTTTGATTAACATATAGTATCGAGAAAGAAAAATTGTGTGGGTGTGTGTGCGTGTGTGGGTGCGTGTGCGTGTTTCCGCGTGTGTATGTGTGTGTGTGTGTGTGTGTGTATAGGTGCGTAGGTGCATAGCCAGGGGGGCGGTGGGGGCGGTCCCCCCCCCAAAGAGCCGGCCAAAAAAAAAGAGAGAGGAGATAAAAGGAAGAGGACGTAGGAAGAAAAATGAGCAGACAAAGAACTTTTTAAAATTCAGACAAGGAATATTAATAATCGAGAACGGTACAGCGAATCGTCTTCTTTCTCTACTAATTTTAATGGAACGTCAAAGCTTCCGATCTCCGCGCAAGGGGGGGGGGGGACTGAATTTAGACAAGGAGTAGGAGTCGGGAACGGTACAACGAATCATCTTCTTTCTCTAATGATTTAATACAACGTAAAAGCTTCCGCGCTTTGCGCGGGAGGGGGGGGGGTGGGAACTGAATTCAGACAAGGATTATTTTTGAGAACGGTACACCGATTTGTCTTCTTTCTCTAATAATGTTATGAAACGTCAAAACTTCCGATCTTCGCGCAGGAGGGGGGGGGGGAACTGAATTTAGACATGGATTAAGAGTCGAGAACGGTACAACGATTAGTCTTCTTTCTCTAATTATTTAATGAAACGTCAAAGCTTCCGCGCTTCGCACAGGAGGGGTAAACTAAATTTAGACAAGGATTAAGAGTCGATAATGGTACAACAAATCGTCTTCTTTCTCTAATGATTTAATGAAATGTAAAAGCTTCCGCGCTTTAGCGCGCGGGGGGGGGGGGGGATCTGAATTCAGACGGGGATTAAAAGACGAGAACGGAACAACGAATCGTCTTCTTTCTCTTCTTTCTCTAAAATTTAAAGGGAAAGTACACCCCAGGATTTTTTTTAGCTGACGATATAGACCTAATAATACCATGAAGAATGATACAAGTCTCATTAAAATCCATGATCACATAACGAAGATATATCGACTTTTTTATCGAAAATCAGCCGCCCCCCAAATGCAAATGCGTTACATGGGCAAAAAACGATCGCCAAAAAATAACCGATAGTATCGAAATTGTGACGTATGTTGCGAGCTGCCTTCTTATTTCGCAGACATTCACTTTCGCTCGCGGTACACTGTTATCGCACTGACACGACGAATCATGAATGAAAGTGAAAGCGAAAGTGGATGTCTCCGAAATAAGAAGGCAGCTCGCAACATACGTCACAATCGTTTCATGCCCATGTAACGCATTTGCATTTGGGGGGCGGCTGATTTTCGATAAAAAAGTCGATATATCTTCGTTATGTGATCATGGATTTTAATGAGACTTGTATCATTCTTCATGGTATTATTAGGTCTATATCGTCAGCTAAAGAAAATCCTGGGGTGGACTATCCCTTTAATGAAACGTCTAAGCTTCCGCGCTTCGCGGAGGAGGGAGGGGAAACTCGCCCCTCCACGCACTCACCCCCTATTACGTCACTGCTGGTCAACATTACGTACCAATATTTGGCTCGCATAATTTCAAATTTGCCCCCCCCCCCCCCAATAAATCCTGGATCCGCGCCTGACAAGTACAGCCGTATACAAAACATACACCCACACAGAACGAACCGAACAAACAAACAAATGAAAAAGAAAAAGGAAAGAAGAAGAAGAAAAAAAAAAGGGAGGTAAATGACTGTGATTTCATTATTACCTTCCGATAAGTTGATGATTTCATCGTTATGAGGACCATGCGGTTGAAACCGATGATGGCCAAATGCCATACGCTTGCCCCGTTGCAAGCGAAGTTGATGACGGCGACGAAAACACACGATGCCTCCGAGAACGGCCACCCCGTGGTCGATACGACTCCTACGATAATGAACGGGATGTTGAGGCACGTCATCATGTCAGCAATCGCCAAGCTCGTCACGTATACATTGGTGATCGTGCGGAGTTTCGGGTACATGACGACCACGATGAAGATGAGGAGGTTTCCTACGAACCCGACCACGGCCACGAAGCCAAACCAGCCGGAAAGGGCAATGCGGGAGTGGAGATTTTTCGATTCCTCGTCATCGTCGATTTCGTTCGGAAGGGCAGCCGATGACAGATTCATGTTTCCTTGCTTCTGTAAAGTTTATCCCTTAAAGTTCTGTTGATATGACGGAGAACGAAAGTATAAAGCCGTCAATTTTCTCTTGGCAATACAATATTATGATGATTATGTGTATATATGCATTGTATAATAATAATAGTTCAGTGCTTGTATAGCGCATAATACGTTATGAAATAACATCTCTCTTATAATTATGCGCTTCCAAAGAGCTTTCGAAATTATTGCCCTAGCTTAAGCTGTATTGTTAAAAAATAATATTTACAATGAACTCTGCTCATGGAACCTCATTTCACTCGAATTGTTCTTACATGTTTCCTCTTACTGCTTTATTCAATATCAATTTCCATAAGGTTAGCAAAAAACATTGCACAACACATTATTTAAGAGAGAGAGAGAGAGAGAGAGGTCAGAAAGCGTACCATGTACAGTGTGAGTCCAAAAAAACTTTACACCTAGAAAAATGCTAATAATTTTAAGAATCATTTATGAAAAGTAAATTATTATACACCATATGAAAGAGTGTTTCATCCCAAATCGTTTGGTACCATTTTGGGTGGTATGTGTTCACGCTTGGATAAATAGGAGGCATTGTTTGCGAGAGTGCAAAAATCGACTTGCGCCAAATAATGCTTATGTGATGTTTGAATAAAACAATTGGGATTTCGGTATTAATTCGGTCTTTGCAGATCCAAATAACATCCCTACCAAAATTAAGAATGTCACACATATCAAAACACACACAGAGTCACACTTAATAAGTCACACAAACACACGCCACACTCGCACATACACACACACACACGCACGCACTCGCATAGCAAATTTAGATGTGACAGTTTGGATCGGCCTTCTTGGAAATGGAAGTCTTCTTGGACCCTTCTTCTTTGAACAGACAGTGAATGGGGAGCGCTATCTAAGAATGATAGATGATCAGGTTGTCCCGGCTCTGGATCAGATGGCACGATTTAGGCGTCAGAGAAACGGTCCTTTCAGGCACCATTGGTGGGCACAAGAAGGTTCCCTGCTCACAGGACAAGGATTGTGATGACCAGGTTGAGAGAACTCTTCGGGAACAGGATCATCGCTCTGAACGAACCTGTGGAGTGGCCACGTCGATCCCCGGACCTAACACCGCTTGATTTTTTCGTCTGGGGTTACCTCAAGTCTCGGGTGTACCAGAGCCCACCTGCGAACCTCAACGACCTACGAGAGAGGATCAGGATTGAGAGCGAAGCACTTGGGAGAGACAGGCGCATGCTTCGTCGAGTGTTTCAGGAGATGCTCCATCGCGCTAGAAAGTGCATCGTAAGGGACGGAGGTCATGTCGAGGACTAGATGAACGGACAGTTACTTGCTGGTCACAAATGAAGCTTCAAAGGATCCATGATGATAAGCATTTGAATTAACATTATCATCATAATTATGATGATCGTTAACAATTTGAAGATCAAGTAAAAAATAAAGTATTTTACTCCAAATGAACACCATTATCATATGTTTGTGTGTGTGCTCGTGTGTGTGGGTGGGTGTGTTAGTGTGTGTGTTTCATATGTGCGTGTGCGTGTGTGTGTGTGTGTGTGTGTGACTTTGCTACTGAAAAAAGCATCTGTAATGCATCTCATTTCATACATTCAATTCATTCTCTCACTTTAATACTTTGGCGCAATTCGATTATTGCACTCTCGCAAACAATACCTCCTGTTCATCCAAGCGTGAACACATACCACCCAAAAATTCTTCATACTTCACTGTTCATAAATTATTTTTTAAATTATTAGTAATTTCCTAGGTGTAAAGTTTTTTTTGACTCACACTGTATTTATATATAACACTTCGTTGAACATTTTTCTGAGCGCTTTACATAACTGACTTACATGAATTAAATAAAGAAAACCTAAATAATAAACAACTACAAATTACAAACTATATACAGGAAAACTATTTATTTAATCTATTATGTAAAAGAAAAAGGGTCTTTTGTTAATAGTGTTGTATTATATGCGGGAATATAATGATGATCACGAGTGGTTTTAAGACGCAGGTACTTGGAATTCAATTAACTATGAAGAGAACGTAATGATCCGATAAGCTTATCCACACATAATGAGTATAAATCTCTCGCAAAGAGATGATTATTTCAAGGAGCAATATATTCTCCGTTTGTTCTGCTCGTGTGAGTTGCTGATGCAAACAATTTAAAGCAAGATATTAGTTAATACTTATAATCTATACTTTATTCCCTTTCTTTCATTCTATATTTCTACATTTCGACTGAATTTTTCCCATGAATGCACTTAAATCACCCACTGCAAATACTTTTTTTTTTTTAAAGATTATAACATAATGTTCTCGCCTGAACAGGAATTAATTCTTTGAACTGAAGCTAGAGCGTTGAAATGGCAGCCGTGCTAAAGCCAGGGTACTAATCGGTAGCGCCCGGAGTGTAAAGTCTGGCAGATATTAGCGCTATAAAGAACCCAATACTACTATTATTATTATTATTATCAAAAAAGAAATTATATGCTACAGTGGGTTAGAATTATTTCAAGATAACTGTATAGTTGTTTATTGTATACTGCCGGGATACATCCATTAAGTCCAATGATGCCGTTCATTCATCCTATATATTTATTGTAATGATATCATAACGATTATTGCTGATCATAGATTCTTTAACATATTATAATAACTTGAAAAGAAAGTTTTTGCTGGATTATCAACTTAAAAAATAAAACATAATATTATGGTTGTACCAAATAACGTCAAAGACACACGACTTTTTTGGGGTTCTCACTATTGCCCCCCTCGTTTGGGTATTTTGTCTGTATCCTTGATTACAATGACGAAATAGAAAAGAGTCGTACACCAATATTTACACTGCAATGATTTATGCGAAGATATGAATTAAACAATATCTGTAGATAATCATAGTTATTCATCCAAAGGTTGTCATAATGACCTTGCGGGTATCGCAATAATGAATCATAAGTTTTATAGTGATAAAGCGGGACAGTGTATTGGGTGGAAATTGGATTGATAGTTAAATGAGGAACATAAGGAGAAAGAGAGGGCAATATGGATAGATAGTAAGATTTAGGAGGGCAGTGAAAGAGAGAGAGAGAGAGAGAGAGAGTAAGAAAGAGAGAGGGAAAGAGAGAGAGAAAGAGAGAGAGAGTGAGAGAGAGAGAGAGAGAGAGAGAGAGGGGGAGAGGGGGAGTGCAAGATGGACAGATAGAGAGAGAGAGAGAGAAAGAAAAAAGATAAAGGGAAGGGAATGAGAGGGGCAAAATGGAGAGGGTGAAATATAGAGTACCGAAGCTGTGACGTCATAAAAATCTATGTTTAGAATTTCTCAATTGTTTTTCTTCATTTTTCCGAAAGGGCATCAAAAATAATGTCCAAATGTCGAAAACCAATTGAATATGTTAAGTATTGGCTGAGATATGACCATCTGAATGAATATATTTCCTATAGGAACTCAGTATTATATGCTCTGGCGTAGAGCCAGAGCATATAATACTGAGTTCCTATAGGAAATACTTCAGGTCACACTTGATATATACAGCGAGAGAGAGAGAGATAGAAGGGGCAGAGCAAGCGTGGAAGGAGGGAACAATCAGAGTGTTAATAGTACACAAGAGGGAGAGTGAGTAAACGATTTAAATAGAAATTGTGCGTGAGAGAGAGAGAGAGAGAGAAGGACAGAAAGAATGACATACATGTAGAACGTGTGTGCGAGAGAGAGATTGTGCGTGTGTATAAGTGTGTGTGTGAGAGAGAGAGAGAGAGAGAGAGAGAGGACAGAAAGAATGACATACATGTAGAACGTGTGTGCGAGAGAGAGATTGTGCGTGTGTATAAGTGTGTGTGTGTGAGAGAGAGAGAGGACAGAAAGAATGACATACATGTAGAACGTGTGTGCGAGAGAGAGATTGTGCGTGTGTATAAGTGTGTGTGTGAGAGAGAGAGAGAGAGAGAGAGACAGACAGAGAGAGAGGGAGAGAGAGAGAGAGAAGGGGAGGGGAGGGAGAGAGAGAATATGTATCTAATGCCACTTTTAGGGGGATTAATTAAATTACTCAGAATTAAATGGACGATTGATGGCTGTAATCTACTCTTACGGGATAATATCTGAACGTCACCGAATCCAAACTGACCACTTTTTGGCATTTCGTGGTAATGTAATTATCGGTTCGGTTTGAAACAATTATTATACTGTCGGTCTGGTGTCGATGTAGTTAGGGTGATTGAGGGTAAGACCTTTTCAGAATCATGATCGCTTTATAGATCGAAATTCCAGTTGGTATATCCAACTGGTATCTAGTGGTTTGAATTGGTTTGAACTGGTCGCAACTGGTACCACTTGAAACCAGTTGATGCAATTTCAAAACCAGTAGAAATACCAGTTTGAAGTCGGACAAATAGAATTGATTTACTAGTTGAAAACCAGATACCAGTTGAAAAACCAGTAATCAACTGGTTTCAGTCGGTTTGAACTGGTCTCAACTGGTGTCAGTTAATATCAGTTGATACAATTTGGAAACCACTAGAAATACCAGTTTAACTGGGACCAGTAGACTACCACTTTTAATTGAGAGCAGTATATTACTGGTCTCAACTGGTACCAGATGAAACCAGTATATCCAACTGGACAGGTGTCATTATGGACATTAGAATATCGCTAAATGGGACCGGAAAATCAGATGAAAGACCAGTTCAAAACCAGTTCAAAAACCAGTTCGAAAAACCACTACAATAACCAGTTAAAAATCCAGTTAAAAAAAAACAATTTAATGTATTTATCGCATATTTATGATTAATTTGCACGTCTTCACAGAAAATATTTATATCATGATCTGTCAAACAATTTCAGTTATATTATCTATATTTTCTTAGTCAATCTGTGACAAATTATTATATATGTCTGATCATGTTTTACATCGAATTTACGACGTGAAAAGTGATATATTGATTATGTAATAAATAACCAGGAAAAAACTTGTTTAATTGTGTATATAACTATGTACGATCTCCAAAATTGATTATAGATTATCAATTGATTACTGGTCTCTACTAGATAATCAACTGGTATTCAACTGGTATTCAACTGGTATATCAACTGGTAAATCAACTGGTATATCAACTGGTATATCAACTGGTATACCAACTGGTATACCAACTGGTAATTCTACTGTTTTTCAACTGGTACATGTAAATCAACTGGAAATATCAACTGGTCTCAGATGTCATTGTTACCTGGTTTTTCAACTGGTCCCAGTTAGCGGTGTTTCAATTTCCATTTTTAAAAACCAGTTGCCTATTAATGATTTCAACTGTTTTTTCGATCTCGTTTATTAGGACACATAATGGATAATATACATTAGAAAACACATAAACAATTGAAGCCACCATTGATCTATCAAATTTGTCCTATTTTCCTGAGTACCACAGAAGGTTAAGTTAATATTTGAAAGCTGTAAGTGACATACGGGGAAGAGCCTCTGCTGGCTTGCATAATAAATAAAGAATACAGGGTGCCTAGTCAAAATGGGCTATGGACAAAATATGCAATTTTGTTCTATTTATTTCCTATTTTTATGTGAATGTGCCCTACTTGAAAACTATTCTTAAAATAGTTTTAAAATAGCATGTGACCGCCTATTTTTTCTCTGTTCCGAGGAATTGGTGGTTTGATAACTATTTTCTACCTATTTTTTGGCTATTTTTTCCCTATTTTTCTTGACTTAGATTTTTTGTCACCAGATTTTCAGTACTATTTTTTCTATGTTTCTCAGTGGACTTCAAATTTTTCGCACTCATTTTCTTTCTATGTTTGTTACTATGTTTCTGGACTTGGATTTTTATCTTCATTTTCTTCTTATATTTTGCTTTCTATGTTCCTGGACTTAATGGATTTTGTCACCTATTTGCTTTTAATTTACTCAATTTTTATGGGTCCTTTTTTCTTGAGACAGTCAATTTTTGAAGTTTCGAAGCGCTTTCTACAAATTGTGAATGTTAAATCAAGTACTGAAAATCATTTTGTAAGAAGTGCCCCTTCCCCTTTAAATAACCACCCCCATTTTAACTCGGAAAAGCTCACCCTATATTTGTGCCCTTTTTCCTTTCTAATAAGTGCCCCTTTTCCTAATGATAAGTGCCCCATTAAAAAAAGAGCCCACCCCTTCTCATAAGTGCCCCTTCTCTAGTAAATGACCCTTTTCAGGTACAAGAAGTTACTATTTTGCTATACTGTATATCCAATACTGTTATATGAAAGAAAAAAATTAATGTACAATCATGCCTTTGTATAATCTTAGATTTTTCTATATGTTGTTCATTGATTGATGTAATTCATGAAGTGTCTTGTATCAAGCATCTTGTATTGTATTACTTATTGTGATAGTTTCTTCTAATGTGAATTTATGAGGAAGGAAATCCCTTTAAAACAAAATTAAGCGATTTTCAACGACTTGAGTTCCAGGAAAAACAAGGGAATAAAACTAACTTCCTATTCACATTATATGTATAATCAACAAATAAATGGTTTCTTAAGTAATATATTCCTAACACACAAGATACTTGGCAAAACAGCTCCATTTCAAAATTGTGTTACCTAGACTTACAGACATTTGTAATTAGAATATCTATTTAGTTTTTATCGCAGAAATTAAGAAAGATTTCAATGAATGTAAAGCCTTGTTTTATGTCAATCAACATGCACACATCAGTAATAGATGTACATGCAAAATGTACTGCCATTTGTTGTTGTTCATTTCTTTTTCTTACAGGAATGATATTAGGAACTGTTGCTCCAGTGGATTGGTCAAATTAAAGAGTCATGTTGTCATGGAGATCAATTGTTTTTGTTACGGCAAAGTAGTGGTCCGTTTGAGATATTAAAGCAATTTTTACTGCAATATGTTTCGTTTGGACAAGTTGTGTAACATTTGATAAAATACTCAATATGGCAAAATGCAACACTATTCCGCTTAATTCCAGAGCCCTATCTATAAAGAGTTGATATTAATCGCAACTTAATTTACGATTGATATCAATCACAACTATGTACATAAGAGATGGGGGACTGCAAACTTGGCAATGATTGGAGGACTTGCGATTGATTTGGATCAATCGTAACTCTTTGTAAGCCAGGGCCCTGGGGCCCGTTTCATAAAACTTTTTATCTATAACAAATGCTTAATTTCTATGATAAATTTGCTCTCAGCCAATCAGATACCTTGATTCAGTAGCTTATAACAGTAGCTTGTAACATGTTATTGATATCAAGTTTTATGAAACAGGGCCCAGGTCTCTGTACTTTCTAAAGGAACCCAACACACCTTCCACTTTCAATATCGAAAACAAATAAATTCTTTTTACTGAGCGACAAACTAAATGCCAATGAAAAATGTCTTCAACATACACACCATCATATATTTGTTCTTTAATTTTTTTCTGGCTGATTTTTTTTCCCGTTAATTTCAATGAGAAATCATAAACCACAGTTATTTTAACCACAGAATTAAAAAATTGTGGAAAATCCTGCTGAAAACATATAGCTGTAATGATCTGCATTTCAATTCCACGAGTGCCATTAAAGAAATCATTAAGATCTCCATCAAAATCTTAATTCCAAAAACATAAATTGGCCCACAGTAGCCCTAGATCTCTTAATTTCTGTACGCAATGCAATAAGCTATGATATTCAGATTGGTTCAACATTATACTTGCATCGTTTACACAACAGGTATATAATATTCATGATTGCCAATCAATTTGTCAGCATTTAAAACGTTATTGAAGTATTCATGTTTAAGCTGTCCAATATTGGTTCACATTTATCTGCCAGTTTTACCAGTATTGTATTAGCAAAAAAATGTATAGGGAAAATTTAGTAAAACCGATCACTCATAGATTTTCTTCTTTTTTGAGGCACTTCATCATCATTTTGAGGCGCAATTCATTGGCTCGCTATCGTATAATTGCTTCGAAGTACGTACGCTGGATAATCCAATATTTCATTCGTCAAAAAAGAAAAATCTTAGTTGTCAATCTCTTAAATAAATATGACCTAGTTTGTGATGGATGTTCTTTGTTGGTACTGAGTGGATAACAATGGCATAATGTAGGTCCACGCATTTAGGGATAGAAATATCACTTACTCAGTAAATGAAATGCAAATTAACAAAGCCCCACCCCCCCCCCTCTCTCTCTCTCTCTCTCTCTCTACTTCCTATTTTCTATTCGTCATTCGATTCGTCAGCATATGCTGCCATCCCCTGGAGTACCAATAACACTAGTATGATGTTCTGGAATTCGACGTTCGTTGAAGGTAAAGACCAGTTTGGGTCCTGCAATTGCATTGTGAAAGAAACAGTGTGGAATCGATCAGAAAAGGTTGATCATCTAGCATATAAGTATTGGTGTATACTGCAAGGTTCTGGAATCATCAAAATGATAAGAGATTTGGCCCAGTTTTGGTAAAGTTACAAGCACTGTACACAGAATTATACGGGACTACGTGACACGTACGTGCGCGATATCTATCCGGTCCGGATAGATATAATAATTTACCAAAATATATCAATTAGTAGGCGGTTTCCCGGCAAAATTTGTATCATCACGTATTAGTCAAAACATATTCTTTCACATGATTGGTAATAAGAGCTTCCATTTCATTTTTTGAGAGGGGTGCGTTTCCAAAACTGGTCTATACCTTTATGAAGAGATGGAATAAATAGAAGCTATAACGCAAGTAGGCCCATATAGCAAACACCATTATTTACTCTTTCTCGATTCTGACAAAACTGGAGCTCTTTAATAGTCCAGGGGGATGTTTCACAAAGACTAAGATCGACTTTAAGTTGGATTGAACTATGGCAGGCTGTGATCATGACACTGTCTGCTGTGACCATGTATTGGTCTCTCAAGGGACATAAATCATGGTCACAAATCTATACAGAATTTACGGTTTTTGATAGTTCATTATTGAAGGAAAAAAACATTATCTAAAGATCATAGTTGAGAGACCAACAGTGAGAGCAACCAGTGGCATGAATGGCCTGCCATAGTTAAGTCCAACTTAAAGGTATTACAAAGTTTTGGGAAATTTTGAAAAATGGGTGGATAGTGATTCTTTACAATTTTGATATATTTGGATGCCCCTGTGGATGTATTAAAAGCACTAGAAATTTTAGCTCCGAAAACACTTCTGCTTTCGAAAAAAAATTGAATATAAAGATTAACCGGTGCTCCCGGTAAATTTTGATAAATTTCAAAAAGCTCCTACGGCCGTACAACGGTAGCTGCGTGACAATCTCAGAATATGTAGTTGTGATATATAATTTCCGAACGGGAATAGCTAATCGGTCGATTTTAGGCAATAAATATTGTTTTATAGCTTAATTAATATCTTGACCTTGAGAGGAAGCTATTCAACATAAAGTGTTTATTATTTACAATTTCATAACTTTAGAGTCGATTTCGACCGCGACAACGATCACTGAATATTGTAGGATCGCATATGCTTCCAATATGTTCATTTGAACCAAATTCATGACCCCATACCAAAACTTTGTATTACCTTTAAGGTCGATTTTAGTCTTTGATAAAAAATATTTAAAAAACGGTTTCAATAGCTATACTAATAATCCACCTTATCCGGTCAGGTACTGTCAACATCAATAATTGCAGTGGCTTTATTGAATGTGCATACATTGCTGGAACCCTATCATGCATAATTCCTCATATAATTACACAAAGTGCATATAAACGTAAATGTTTAAGGTACTGCGTGTGATATAAATATGACAGGATCTTCTGATGATGACCTTATGAATGAAAATACAATAATGATATTCTTTTTTGTTAGCGAGCGATTTTTGGAACTGGGGATGATGAGGGAGGGGTGTAAATTTTAGATGATTTACTTTCATGACGCTGTTTTGAAATGATATATACTTCATGTGATATATAATAGGATTTTCTGATGATAACCTTATGAATGAGAATACAATGATGATATTCTTTTTTGTTAGCGAGCGAGTTTGGGAAACTGGGTATAGGGGGAGTGAGGGGATGTGTAAATTTGTATTGCTTTATATTCATGACGCTGTTCCGAAATTATATACTTTGAAGAAAAAATTGTCTCAGAAGAATTTGATCGTATTTCCTGTTTTAAAAAGAGATCGATATTAATATTGTTTAGAGTTGATTTTTTTCCCCATTCAATTGAATGATTTAAAATGCATGACATGATTATGTTGGTCGCCTTAATTTCTCTAACATTTTTTCAAATTATCTTTAATGTGCTTTTTTTTTTTATATCCCTACCCAACGATATCATAATTATAAATGTTTTTAAATCTTACAACATTGGGATTAGTAAAATTCAAGATATTTGCTCACTTCTTTCATCTCGTATATAATTTTTGTTTTTTTCCCCCTCTCACTTTATCACTATGATTCTATTTTGTACTTAAATTTCTGAAAAATATGTTCACTTATCATAACTTGCATATTTGTTTGTAAATTGTATTTTCATTGTTTTATTTTCTGTTATATGTAATCACGGCCTCGCTGAAAAACAGCTTTTGCTGAATGCGGGCACAATTGTATTATGTTTTTAAACGTGAATAAATAAAATATACCATACCATACCATACCATCAAGATTTATTTTAAAAAAATGAATGTGTCCGATTGTAGGCGTAAATTTTGACGTTGGGCCTAACTTTTGAAAGGAAATCATACTCAAAATCGAATCAAATCACTCAAATATGATTGCAGCATTAAAACAAACATGAAAACGGAAAACATAGTAATAATGCAATATCTTTATATTGATCGGTATTAATGACAAGATAAAAGATAAGATTACTTACTTTCTCGCTGCCTTCCGCCTTCTCAGCAAAACAGCTATGAAATAGGAGCCATTGTCGACCGCTTCAGATCCGAACAGCCAATTAACTCGCGAAATACAAAGTTGTTAATATATATATATCTCACTCCATGTAAATAAAACATTAGCGATCACGTGATCAAAGCAGCGTAGAGCCATCATCAAAATTCATGCCAAACCTACGTCACAATGCATTATGATTATGTAGTCGGCATAATAAAGCTTATGTTCAACCAGGGAGGTGATTCAAGTTCAACATGTTGCTCTACTTTTCACATCAAGAACCGTTCCTCCACTTTCAGTTCTTTATATATTTTAAAGTATTGTATGCCACTGTATTCTGTTTTCTCCCCATGATCCTGTAGTGATGCACGTTCACCATTGCAGCCTCATTTTCTCTTCCATGCGTTACCTTCTCGTTGTATTTTTAAGTGTTCTTTTCTATTTCAATGAAGTCTTTTCCCATTCAAAAAAATTGAAAAGAAAACAAAGATGAAAGGATGAGCGCGCACCTAAGCCTACCACTCACTCGATCCCTCCCCCATCTCTCTCTCTCTTGCTGTCTATCTTTCTATCCCTCTTATCTCTCTCACACCATCTCACCTCTCTCCTCCTCTCACATTCTCCTAACCCTTCTCCCTCTTCCCTTTTCTTCCCCTCTTTCCACTCCCCGTTATAACCCAATTATCTTTCTCCCCTCTTCTCCCCCCTCTCTCTCTCTCTCTCTCTATCCCTCTCTCTCTCTCTCTCTTTCTCTCCCCCTCTCTCTCTCCCTCTCTGTCTCCCAGCACAACTTCATCTGCTCAAACTACAACGACTTGCCTGGTGTTCAAATATTCCAATTAAAAATGACTATAGGGATATTATTGAAGTGACATTCCCTAACAGCCGAGCACAATGGCCATGTTATGACATATTGAATAGGAACATCGATTTCAAAAGAAAAATGGATTTACACAGTTTTCCCTCTAGGAATGCAGACCCTATTCACTTTTCTTCCACATTAAATAAATGAAAATGGTCTACATCAATGCCTAAAGAAAAAGCCAAAGCCATTTTTTTCCTCTCCTATTCCGATTGCTTCGATCCGTCTCCGCGATTTCCGGTACTTCTCTCAAAATAACTATGCTACGATTATTACATTTGAAGCAATGCAAACCGAGAGTTCTTATAAAAAAAAATTTTAATACATATTTCTCATATTTCATACACAGCATCTTATAAAGGTCACGTTTATATCCTTCTACTCTTCTTCCTTGTAGTTGTGTTTTTAGCATTTTTGACCAATTCTAATTCGTGCAGATAATGCTCTTTCCAATAAAATTTATATTAAAGCAAATCATTAAAATTTAATCACTCTAAGGCTTAAGAGCTAAGCCTATGCATTTCCATGAAATATAGCAATTCAACCTTATTCTGGTCCCCATGGAAAACCAGGAGCACTATGCAAGTGCAGCTAAAAATGGGCTATCCAGCCGTCTGCAAGTTTTTTGTCCTTTTGTTTATTTCGCTGTACATGTATTCTTTTTTTCTTCTCTAATTTAATTGTATGTGATTTTTCTTGCTTTGTTCACTGTATATCATGTTTACATTTATGATCTTTTTTTTTGTTAACCTTCTTTTTAATGTATTCTTTTCATATGACGGAAATAAAAACAAGCAAACAATTCTCTACTGAGATTGTGTCTGTTTGACTGATAAGCTACAGGCACAATGCTTTAAAAAATAAATTTCCATATTCAATAAATCACTGTCAATGAATTCATATAGTTTGTGTTACATTAAAATATAGAGCAATCTCAGGGTAACCCAATTTCCTTTCGTAAAGTGTCTATTCTCAGGCGACCCATTTAATGCGATTAAGAGTATACGTTGCTCTGTAAATAGATTGCTATTTAATAAGATCACTATCCTATCAATCAAAGGGTATGTATTCCATGGAGAAAAAAGTACAGGAGCTACTGGATGACACGATAGAATACAAAGAAGTGAGACCTGGGCCCCATTACACAAAACTTGTCATCAGTGAAAAATGACAGTTTCTGTTATAAGCTAGTGAAATCCTTGCTTCTGATTGGTTATCAGCAGATTTGTCACAGATTTTTTTTTTCTTAATTTGTGTCGAAAAAAGGCTTTGTGAAACGGGTCCCAGAAAATTCACTTGATATGCAATCTAATGTTTGCTCTAGTTTTCTATGCAATGATGTTGCTCTATATACATATATCTTTACCAATAAGCAATATTATGGAGGTGGGTGTGGGTGGGTGTGTGAGTATCTACAATATGCATTGCCGACTTAAATTTGATTGGTTTCCTTGCATTTTATTTTATTCAAGCATGATGCATTTAGAACATCATCATTAATGTAACAGCGATGAAAAGTATAGAATGACATAACTCAATCAGATAGCCTCATGCAGTTTGAGAGCTGTTCATGATTTCTACAAGGTCACCTATGGAACATTGATGCATCCATACATAATGGAACATATGTGGGCGGGCCTACTCTCTTCTCAATTTATTTAATTGGATTGCGACAAGTTTTGTTACAACATGGAATAGATTATCATATTTATGCAGACGATATTCAACTGATGATTGCCTTCAATTCAGATCAATCCGCTGCAGAATCTTGCATGGCTGATGCTCATGATTGGATGCTCGCACGTTCCTTGAAATTAAATTTAGAATTATGAACAAATTTGACCCACATTCGGCCAAAAGATCAATGAGGCATAAACTCACATATCCCTGCTCCCACAGAGACGACGAACGTTCAAGTGCACTAGAGCATAACACCAAGGTACCGGACTCGTCGATTTTTATGAAATAGGGGTTTATCGTAGAAAACTGGTGAGAGTGTGAATGTCAACACCGCTATGTGAGCGTGACTTGTTAACTCTCTCTCTCTCTGTCTCTCTCTCTCTTCCCTCTTCTTCTCCCGAAAAAAAAAGAAAAAAAATCAAGAAATTATATAATTATGTTAGTCTAGTAGATGCAGATGCTGCACATCACAATGCATAAGTCCATTTATCCCTCCGTCTAAGATGGGCGGGATCACCCTGCAATATGAATACGCGATTTCTTCACTAGCAGATCGACCATGAGTATTTAGATCTGCTCATAAAGCGAGTGCAGAGTGCCATTAATTTGCTAAATTTCAGGAAAACTAAAGAATTCAGTGTCTCGTGAGAGATATAATCTAATCCCCACACACCTTTTCTATAAAAGATCGTCCATAATATCTAAATTCCCTTCAGTAAATTGCTGAAATCAATATAAAATGTGTCTTTTCCATCGCCGCAGACCCGGGGGGGGTACTCAGATTATAGTCGGACGGGGGTGTGCGGCTGAGACCTCCGAACCCATACCCACATCCAAGGGTCCTTTTGCTGAAATAGGTACCCATGTCTAAGGATTTTTTGTCAAAAATGGACCCATGTCTAAGGATTTCAAACTTCAAATATTACATTTTTTAAGCTGTAATAATACACTCCAGCAAAGCATATGGAGAGTCAACGCTAATGCATATTGACCTTTAGCACTGCACTACGCGTTAATAGGCAGCATTTAAATACATGAATAGTCAATACACTCATAATACAGAGATGCACACAATCATGCCGATGCGGCTGATCGGCAAGTTCGACAGTGGACTCACAATTTGATTTTTTAAATTATTCTTTCTAACATCGGAAAGTTAAAAAATGTATATTACTGCTATTTAGATCTTATTGATCGTCACTAAAGTATCGATTTTTAGTGAAATTGGTTGAGTTTTACACAGTGGTGTTTGAAATGTTGAGAATCAATACTAATAGCACAGCTTTTAATACACAGCCAGGATAGTAATGCACCTATGTGTGTAATAAATACAATGGCCAATAATTTTGCAGTTTCTCGATAAAGTTCTTTATTAGTAAACTGTACCATACTACATGTAGTTTACAAGTAGTTTACACACATAAAGATGAAAACACCATGCAACATAATAATACTGTGCTAGCACCTCTAGCATCTGTTTTAATTGAAGGACTTTTCCTGTTAACGTACCCGTACACGAGCTCTCAAGCATTGGCTATATAGCTCGCTGCTTGAGCCCCGCTGCTGCCCGGCTGCTGGGCAGAGGGTACGCAGGGTATAGCTGCCGATCTTTCAGCGTGCGAAGCGCTACAAGTTTCCGGGGGTACGACCCCTATACGGGCGGATACCATACCTAGCGCGCATTATGCCATATGAGTACCCGGTATAGAGCCCATGGGGTCCTGATATATGTGGTACCCCGGGATCTAGTTGAGTTTACGAGCTACGTACGTACACCCACTGACTTAGAGGTCAGTGCGTACACCTCGTACACTGGAAATGCAATCACTGAAGGGTCCATTTATTTAGAGATGGGAGAGATAGGCATTTTCAATGTAGGAGCAAATCCCCAAATCCAGGAGAAAATGAGGGAGAAAAGAGGGGAAAGGAATAAATGAAAAAAGGGACCCATGTCTAAGGATTTTTTTAATGAAAAGGGGACCCATGTCTAAGGATCTTTCCTGAAAAAGTCACCCTTCCGAGCGGCACATCCCCGTATACCCAATATACGTGAGTACCCCCCCCGGGGCGCGAATTTTTTTTCCGTACTCGAGAGAGCAAAAATCCCATGTGCGCATGCGCGTGGACTTATGATTTCTCTGCTACTTCCCATACGAAATGTACATGTATTCGCATGTACTGTGCACGATTCGCGTTCTACGAGTAAACGATGGCATAGTAGTCTTTAAACACAGACTCTGATTTGCCAGTTTGACAAATCAATATGCGTATGTGTCGCGATGTGCTTATTCAAGTCTGTGTAGTTGTATGATTCAGACCCAGTAGTGCATATGGAAATACATTGCAACTTGTATAGAATGGTATAGTAGTCTGCAAGCACAGACGCTAATCTGACAGTTTGACAACATACTAGTAGTGTGCTGAGAAGTACTTTATTCAAGTCGCCAACTTGTATAGAATGGATTAGAATAGATTAGCGTCTGTGCTTGCAGACTACTATGCCACTCTGCAAGTTGAGATGCCTTTCCAATACACGCACCAGTAGGGTCTGAATCATAAAACTACACATATTTGAATATAAAGCACTACTCAAGACACTATGTTGTCAAACTGTCCGATTAGCGTCTGTGCTTGCAGACTACTATACCATGCTATTCAATTTGGGGTGCATTTCTGTAAGCACTAAAATGTCTGAATCATACAACTACTCAGACTTGAATACTAGTACTATTGCTACGCACGATATATGCGTAATTGTTTTGTCAAACTGGCAAATCAGAGTCTGTGTTTGAAGACTACTATGCCATCGTTTACTCGTAGAACGCGAATCGTGCACAGTAGATGCGAATACATGTACATTTCGTATGGGAAGTAGCAGAGAAATCACAAGTCCACGCGCATGCGCACATGGGGTATTTGCCCTCTCGAGTACGGAAAAAAAAATTCGCCCCCGGGGCCGCAGAGCTGAGTCAAATTTGGTGGTCGAAATACGCACAGCTGCGAGCACGGTGTGTAAGCCTCAGTAGGGACTTTTAAATTTGCACGTTTTCAGCTTTGACTGCAACGTGTGACGTCATTTTAAGGCACTGCGCATGCGTCACGTCGTCTCAGTCGGCGATCGAGAATGCGTCAACCTTGATTTTCCTAAATCTAGTACGATACTAGTGTAGCGACTAATGTTACAGTGCATTCATTTATAATTCACTGGTATACATATTGTGTTTTTAATCCAAAATGGCCGCTTTAGAAGTCATGGAGAGTTCGAGGATTTGGTATTACGCCATGTCCTCAGAACTGGTTTTAACTTGATTTATTACTGAACGATGTTTATTCATTAGTATTTTGATCACATGACCAATTAACATAGATGTACGCGTATTTATTCATAAGTATTTAGATCACGTGCTTAATTAACATACATGTGCGCTTGTTTTGAACCAATCGCGCTGTAGTTGATTGGCGCTCTTCTGATTTTCCTGTGCGGGAATCAGTGAGCTGTTTTGATATTGGTATACGCACATGCTGTTATTGTGTTGATATTTGTACCTGTAAAATCTGTAGCCAACGAGGATTGAACTACTACGTCCCCGGACCATTCCCGGTGGACGTGCTCACCTATTTACATTTTGTACGTTTTGCAAGATATATTTTGACTCTCTCGATGTTCAGCATTGACGACACCTTAATTCACCAGCAGTGAGAATAGAACATTTAATAAGATCTAAAGCTTTTCTCACCTGCATTATTGTTTGACAACCTTTTATCATCGACTTCATATGATATATATTGTCTCGACATTTGATTCTTCGACCTGCATCGCAAGTCACTGAAGTTGATCTATTGACATTGACTGCATCATCATTGTATTCATCTGTTAACTGATTCATCATCGTTTTCATCACCGTTGTCTTCATCATCGTCGACTTCATCATCGCTGCCTTCACCAGCGTCGTCTTCATCGTCGACTTCATCATCGCTGTCTTCACCAGCGTCGTCTTCATCATCGTTGTCTTCATCATCGTCTTCATCATCGTGGTATTCACCTAGCGTCGATCATCGTCTGCATATCCTACGGCTACGCGATCGACAACCAGCTCATCGACCACCGTTTTCGACTAGCTAGTTTCTACATCTATCTAGAACTTGAAGAAGATCTACTTTGAATTCAACTCCAATGACTCACGTAACGTTAATTATATTGTGATTTATGCATTGCATTGTTTATCATTGTGATGCCTTATTTTGACTGACTGAGTGCCTGTTGTTGAGTGCGTACGCTTACTAACACATATTTTACATGTTTATAATTGCACTAGTTCTAGGCCTATGCCTGGTCTACTGATCTAGGTAGATCTGCTATATCTAGATCCACCAATATATTGTTGTATTCTCGTGTTGTGCATTCCGTACACATACACAATTAGAGATTTGTTTAGTGGTTTCTTGAACCACAATATTTCGTGCCTATGTAAGTAAATCTAAACGCTATCTAGCTTAGATTTGCATACATGCCAACTGTTCAGATTAAAGAGGAACATTCCTCTTTTTGGGAGAAGATAATTATCATTTTAATGCAGGTGTTCCTCTTCCTGTACAAATTTGTCTGTAGTATTGAATAGGAGAGTTAGGATTGTTCCTCTTTTTTTTGAAAATAGCATAATTTGTACAGATTTCTGATTTTCAAATGTTGGCATGTATGGATTTGAGTAGTATTTTCTTGACTGTTATTATTCATGCAGTGTGAATGATATTTAACTGACTTGTTTTAGTACTGTCTTAAGTTGTACTGAACAGGACTCCTGATATTTCGAGACTTGTATTAAGCGGTAATCATTAATACCATAGTGACTAAGTTGAGTCTCCTTTACATTAATGTGCTGTTGGAAGTTATCTATGTTTGATTATTAATAGTAACTACCAAGGGCCTAGTGATAGTTTAATTGTCTGTCACTGTTGAGATAGACAGAAGAGGTTTCTGATAATTCTGTAATCATTGTTTCTTATGTGAAATTATAGAATATAGAACCAGTTTTTAACCATAAGCAATTTGTCTGGATGTGATCATTTATTAAGCGTTTTCTTGTCTGGAGGGATACTGCTTTTTAGTAGTTTAATTAAAAAAGGGAATTATGTGGGATTACTAGTTAACACGCAACATAGTCCATACCCCATGTAGTTTTCTAAATTAAAGCTTTAGATCATATTAAATGTTCTATTCTCACTGCTGGTGAATTAAGGTGTCGTCAATGCTGAACATCGAGAGAGTCAAAATATATCTTGCAAAACGTACAAAATGTAAATAGGTGAGCACGTCCACCGGGAATGGTCCGGGGACGTAGTAGTTCAATCCTCGTTGGCTACAGATTTTACAGGTACAAATATCAACACAATAACAGCATGTGCGTATACCAATATCAAAACAGCTCACTGATTCCCGCACAGGAAAATCAGAAGAGCGCCAATCAACTACAGCGCGATTGGTTCAAAACAAGCGCACATGTATGTTAATTAAGCACGTGATCTAAATACTTATGAATAAATACGCGTACATCTATGTTAATTGGTCATGTGATCAAAATACTAATGAATAAACATCGTTCAGTAATAAATCAAGTTAAAACCAGTTCTGAGGACATGGCGTAATACCAAATCCTCGAACTCTCCATGACTTCTAAAGCGGCCATTTTGGATTAAAAACACAATATGTATACCAGTGAATTATAAATGAATGCACTGTAACATTAGTCGCTACATTACTAGTATATGCCGCGTGCGCATAAAATATACAGTTCCTCAGGTAGACAAAGGAACATCCCTTCCCTGTTATTATATGTAAAAATGTGTAGAACAAGTGTCACATGCATATTCACCTGTTCTACACATTTTTACATAAGAGCAGTGAAGGGATGTTCTACCACAGCAATAGGCCATTTTCGTAATGTAACCAAATTTAATGCATAGGTCTTTGTGAAGTGCCTCAATACAAACTATTTCATTCACCTGTTAAGAATAATAGTATTTCAATAGACAGAATCCTAACTGCATACACTGGTTGTAATTGCCACGTAATTGGACAAACATTATTGCTTGACCTACCTAGCAACATTATGCAGTTGCATTCTGACTATTGAAATACTACTATTCCTATCAGGTGATTGAAATAATTTGTATTGAGGCACTTCACAAAGACCTATGCATTAAATTTGGTTACATTAAGAAAATGGCCTATTGTTGAGGGTAGAATGAGGAACTGTATATTTTGTCCTCTTTCTTTGTCTGTCATGTAATCCATAGTGTTACTTCCTGCATACATGTATATCGTCGAGTGCAATCTAAAAGATTTCTAATTGTAGTCAACATGGGCAGTTGAGTACGTTGACACGCATGATCAGTCGGCGTACCGCGTACGTCGTGTTCTCGTCCACTCATTCTAAAAGTCCCTATTGTCCGCTGTGTAAAAACGTCGCTTACGCACAATGCATAAATTACGGAGGTCGATGCGTACATTTCTGAAAGCTTCTTTTTATTGGATTGAGATTGGCCCTAATTTCTCGACAACCAATCAAATTATGTGTAACATCAGACGGTAGGGGATTACATATCCTCTGTTTTGGCGCCCGAGCTGGCCCAATAACAAGTCGCAGTTACGAGCATTAGCTCCTTGAAGTACACAACCCCAGAGAAAAAGTCGAATTTTCACGTGACCTCCATAGAGAATTCACAAAGTAAATGATTGTTGTCCCCTTTTGAAGACGAAAAGGCCCTAATTTCCAGTGAACAAATCACTTCGAAATTGGTTCCAATAGAAAGAACAGTAATTGAATATGTGATTTCCACCCGAGCTGATGTGAAATCAAAGTTTATTTTCATTGTAGGAGCATTTCTTTGCACACTTAGCGCATTTTCAAAAAAGATTTCACGTGTTGTAGACCGCGGAGCGAGTCCGCGTTTAGCAGATGCCCGAAATTTGTTCATAAATGTGACGGTGATGATGTAAATTCCTTATATTTGGTTCCAAAGTACAGCTTAGTAAAGTTAATATCAATTGCATTTCATTTTCTGGCCACATAATTCACTTGTCACAAACGTGTCGCAATCTCGGTGTTATGTTTGACTCACATATCAATGTCTGACCAAGTTTCTAATATTTGCAGATCAGTAAGGTACCAATTGCGTAATATCGGTTTTATTCGTAAATATTTGTCCAAGTCTGCCACCGAAAAATTAGTTTATGCTCTGATTTCCTCCCGTCTTGATTTTGGCAATGCCCTCCTAATCAATCTACGTAGAATCTATACTGTCCAAACTCAAGAAGCTTCAAAACGCTGCAGCTCGTATTAGACTGTGGGGCAATTGATTAGGGCCAGTTAAAAACTATCTAAAAAAAAAGTTTCGTAGTCCCATCTTTGGCAGAGAAAACTAACTATACCAAATGATTGTGATGAAGTTGCTGATGAGAAAACACCTTTGTTCTCCAAATTTCGTACACCCGTTGATGAGATAATCCGCTAATTAGTTTTATTGGATTTTAACATGATTTCCTTGAAAAAGGCTAGCGCCAACTATGGTAAATAAGCCATTTTGCTGATTCAAATTTGCTATTTCTTGATTATTTTTTGCAAAAATAATTACTTCAGACCTCTACGAGACTGTTCAGGTGTGATTTTTTCTGCGCAATTAATTTATATTAATGCTGTTGGTGAACTTCAAAACACTAATTGCAATTTTCCATGTTTTTGTTATATTTCAGCACGTCATCAAGACGAGTTTTGTCAAGCCCAAGTTATGTAATTTCTTGCATCTTGTTTAAGTTACCATCTGTTTGTATATTCATGTCACTCATTTAACTCTTCCTTTTTTCTATTTCTCTCTCTCTCTTATCTGTCCGTCTATCTCTCTCTCTCTCTCTCTCTCTCATCACACACATTTTTTCTTCTCTTCATGTCTCCTCTTAAGAATCTCTTTTTCTTCCCCTGTTGTTTTCTCCTTACTCTTCCTCTCTCCTTCATCATAGTTTACCTTATTTAATTCAACATGTCTTATTGAGTTTCATCAACTGTGCAAACTCCTTCCAATCAAATCATTAATATTGTTGCTTTAAGTTTATTTTCCACTTCCCTGAAAAATATATTGCTGTTCAAAACTTTGTTAATACTAATACTAGGTAGTACTAGACAGCAACACTGCTCATGGTCTGCATAGCATCAGTTTAGAACAATAAAAATTTCAAAGAGAAACCTTACAACAAATTCATACCAAAACTGCCAAATAAATTATATTCTTCTCTGTTTAATTTGATTTCATTCATTATGTAAAATGTATTACCGTACTACCATTTTGTCAATGACATTTATCTACAAGTAGCTTATTACCGGGTACTTTGTCTAATACCGGTACTTGCCACTGCCAGTGAAATCAGAACTATGGTACATGTATGTTGTAATTTACAAATGCAATTTAACTTGAACTGCAAAGATTGTTAACAGTTTTTACATAAATATTGATGGAATTGAAATAAATTATGAAACATTGATAAGATGTGTCTAGTCATTTGTTGTCTTTTTTTTTTTTTTGGTTCAGAGAAAATGTCCTAAAATATGTTGATAGAAAAATGGCCAAAAAGCTATTACTGTTGAGGAATTCATAAATTTTAAATATTTGGATTAGAACAAGTGTCCAAAGAGTGTGATGGAAAGTTTGAAACGACCCATACATTTGAACGTAATAAAGTTTTATATTTGACTATAAATCTTGGCAATGCTTCAACATGGCAAAATACATGTATGCATAATAAATAATAAATATCCATATTATTATTATTATTATGAAACAAATGAGCATGCAATGCAAGTACAATAGTACATTACTGTAAGTGATTACTGGTAATATTACTGTTAGCGAAATAATTCATTTTGCTTTCCTTGATACAATTCTTATCAATTAATCAATATAATTATCAGGTCTGGAATAAATAGGGAACTGTAGTAAAACTAGTGCTATGTAAAACACCCCAGTCGACCCATACATTTGTATATGTCTATTCATGAAAGGTTGGTTATTTTGTACATAATTTACAAAGGAACCATAGGGATATAAAAATCATGCTTAATTTTTTTTAAATCCCCAAATTGAATAAGAAATATCAGAGAAAAAGTTTCACAATGATCTTGCCTTTGTTCATTTTAATTTTGTCATATATATTTGTTGTTATCAATAGAACCAGTTAATGTTGAAAAATCTGCTGATAAACAGCAACAAATATTGCATACATTTAGTGCTCAATATGAACGGCGTGAATTTAATACTGATGGTCTCAAATAGGTCCAACAAATCAAAGCTGGCAGATGAGCGCCGAGATTGTAGACTCCTACACAGCTTCTTAGGTTGTGGAGGGATATCAGATGGATCTGGGGAAAAAAGAATATAAAACACTAGATCTAGGTCAAAAACAAAGCTCATATCAAAAATTGGCGATAGCTTCGCTGTCATTTCAAAAATTTCAGATAGCTTTGGCCTCTTTTGAAAATTCTTTAAATGTTTCAAAAACAAAAATTCATATTATTAGTCTATAAGTTATTTCAAAAATTGGCAATAGCTTCGCCGTCTTTTCTATTTAAAAAAGTCAAAAATTAAAATTGGTGATACTGATAGCTTGACAGCCGCCATGTCTATCTTCATGTTAGAAAAAGTGCCCCTTGTCTAAATAGGCTTTGTATTTTGACCCCTAGTGTGCAACTATAATGGCATTAATTATAATGCACTGATTACAAAAAATGTAAACAACACAGCACATCCCGGCAGAAAATAAATAAAATAAACCAGTTTCAAATAATGATGTTTTGACCAGGCCAATAAGTTAAACTAGGAAGGCATGTCTAAAGTTAAGTAAGGCCTGGCTAAATGGGTCCAACTTGTCCGACATTTTTTTTGTTTTCCATTAGGCCTATTATAATTTGCAGCTAGGGAGGGTCTACATGTACGTACTACATGATTACATCAATGACATGACAAACAAAATTGATGTCAACTCACAGAGGCATTGTGAACGATTCAAACTGACAAACTTCATCATTCAAGCTCCATCATGCATGAATGAAGGGCCTAAATCTAGGCCTAGCCCATAGGCCTAGGCCTAGAGCCTAGAGCCTAGAGGGTCTAGACTCTAGATCTAGATCTAGGTCTAGGTCTAGGCCTAGATCTAATTCTAAAGTTTTTTTTTTTTAATGAGGCTAGATCAAAGTCCGGCAGGGCCTTAATTTTTGCTGGGTTATCATGGTTATTGCAAACAAAGAGATTGAAACTCACCTTCAAATTCAGTCTTGTCAGAATCTCGAGGTATTTTACGGAGAAAATTGCAAAATTGCGAGGGATTTCCTTGCCAATGTCGCCCGTATTGAACCATATACAGCGACAGTACCAGTGCAGTGCAAATTACAACATTGTGCAAGATGCACTGCCACTGGTACTGTCGCTGTAGCTATATCTGATGGTTCCATGTCAAGTCGCCCAATGTCAGCCCGCCCCCTTACAAAGTCGCCCCCAATTGGTCATGTCGCCTCCCGATTTTTTTTGCCGATTTTGGGATTCTTGGTCAGCTCGCCCCCACTTTTTTGGTCATCTCGCCCCCTAATTTGTTGTTTTAATTTGATGTATTTTACAAGTTCAAAGTCAAGCCATTTTTAGTTCCTTGTATCTCAGTACTATGTTATTACTTTGTTATCACTAAATATTGAAAATTTTCCTCGTAACTACATATTT